>JAAAKL020009488.1:0-15060 GCA_010016065.2 Carybdea cf. marsupialis auct. non (Linnaeus, 1758)
CATTACTAGCCTTGTGGGGAGTAGGAATGCAGGGATAGGAGTATAAGTGTTTGTGCCCACTGCCAAACCGCTTAGCAGGACAGTGCATGAATGATAGGATCTCTTTAAAGACGCTGGAACATTTTATTTCCTCCTAATATTTCATCCATCTACTTTTCGTATACATACAGTACATAAGCTTATGCTGCTTGCCGATCAATAGTTGTAAGAAAAGTTGTGAATAAAGTATCTGACATTCCTGAGAATACTGAGATGCCTTATTTATGGAAGTGAAGACCACAAGTTCCGTTTTAAGACGTTCGATGAAAGTGCTGACATCAATCTATGCTTCACACGTCAGCTTAAACTCCTCCTTTAATACATCGTCTTAATAATTTTAACGATGAAGGTTTACCAAGCGAGGTTGAGTCTCAATACCATGCTCCCATTCATGCCGACAGCACTCTGAATAGTGAGAAGAGAATCTTTAGTCTGCTTAAGTATTATGAGAGGCAGTTCGGGCTTCCAATTTCCCCCAATTTGCAAGATTTTGACACAGTGCATTCACTTTCCTTTGCAGAAATCAATAGAAATTCTATTTATTTTTCTTGGTATTAGTCTACGTTTGAATGAGGTTTCAAAGTAGAGTGAAACCCCCGATACGAATTTTGTAAACGTTTGGCATTACTTATACACTGTTATTTGAAATATTGAATTTTTCTTGATCACTTCGGAAGAGCCTGTGTTACTACTACTCGGTGCTTGCGGTCTTAATGTGAGATTAATTCATCGCTTTACGTCATAGTTGCCTTTTTGTATTTTGCTACGTTTGTCTTTCAGCTTGACAGTACAGTTTCTACAGAAACATTGGACAAAAGTATCAATGTGTTTCAGGTAGGTCCGTAAAGTTTTCATGAACTAATTGCCATTGCATAGCCATAAAATATTTGACGGGAGGTCGTCACTTTGGATAATGAGGCAAATTTTGTCTGTTATACAAATTCTTTAGTCTAACGTAGCCCCTTTAACGTATAAGAAGCATTCCAATCACGTATTGATAGGTTGCTAAGAGCAGAAAGATTCAGAAGCTTTTATTTTGCTTGAAGAGTCTGAAACGTTGCTACATCATTCATGAAATGAGCATTCCCCGCTTTCAGCCGAATCATTTAAAAAGTGACAGCGCAACAGAATTTTCAACGTTTTGATAACGCTGAAGTTTCATACAGCTGTTCATCTTGAATAGGATGATAGATCGTACAAATCAAATGAATCCTCTTATTCTTCTCTATTTTCTATTGCTACAGGTCCTGTACAAACTACATCTGGCCAGTCACCCAGTCTCGTGTACAGATTACTTAGTTGGTGCCATGAACATCATTAACACAGGTGCAGAATGCCTGTCGGTTGACACCCAAAGGCTTAAAGCGTTGGCAAAGGTACCTCAATCCTTTCATTATATTACATTAACACTACCCTGGCGCATTTGCTTTACTACTTTCAGATAGTTCCGATTGTTGACTGTACGTTGCAGTATGGATGCGCATGAATACAGGTGAAATGCGAGATTTTTGCTTCTTCGTATGTATGGTTCACTGTAGTATCCAAATATGCTTTAAATATTACTAAATTATTTTTATTTTCTATTATTTATTAAATAAATGATTGCCTATATAGCTTATTGATAGTGGTTGGAATGTTATTTTTTTACTCTGTAATCTTGCCCGTAAGCATGTTGATACAGTCTACTGCGCTATTACTCAATGACACCTTAACTTGATCTCATTTTATTCTTCTATTGGCATACCGGCCACCACGTGGTAGTTCTAAACCAAGAAGCGTTGTTTCAATGCCCCAACTACCCTTTCTGAATTAGTACTCATAATCCGAGTGTCGTGAGCTATACCCGACCCTGAGCTTGCCTGCCACGATCCCGGAGGTACTGTGCTCTGTCATATGCTCTCGTGAAGTGGGAAACAGTGCTTCGAGAGATAAAACAGAGAGGGGACTGCAAGCATGAATAGATTGTCATCCGAAGGGGAAAAGTAACCCTGTTACTAGTAGTTGCTTCGGCCGTGAATCGGGTGAGGGTAAAAAAGTAAGCCTGTTTGGTGGTTTTGTTATATATGTAGGGTAGTTTCAATATCGGACCCACTGTTGATCAGGAGCCTCTGACTAAGAGATAGCCTCCATTTGATTCTCTTTGGTTTATTTTAGAAACACTGCATTCGATTTGTAGGTTGTGTTAATCAGTTCCTCTAAGGTGTCCGAGTAGACGAAAATGCCGCCGAAACACGGAGTGGCTCATACCTAGTTAAACATAAGGAACTATCCGAACTTAAAGATCCGCTGGGATGTATTTTTGCAACAATTCACCTGACTTTAAGTTCCCTAGACAGTTTCATTTTCATGGTTCACAATTAGGTTCGACAGTATTCCAGGAACATATCGATTGAGTATAAACGTCTAAGTTAAGATTTGCAGCATTTTCTTGCATGCCATACTGAGACCATTTCTTCTTTGGCATGTTAAAACGAACACTCCATACGCCATGAGGTTGATTCGACGGCAAAAAGTGGTTTAGTTTCATTCCAAAAATTGTTTATGCTACTTTCATTGTGGATGCCAATATCATTTACTCAGCGATGGGGTGGTAGGTTTTTCTTTTTCTTTTGCGATCCCTAGAGATGCCGAATATGAGATTTCCAAGGTGCGTTTTTTACTTACTGAAAGTCACCGGGCTTGTTCAATGTCACGTATCTTACGGGCAATACTTTTTTCTTGAAAAGTACTTTTTCCTTGGTGTTTGGATTCAGAGTATTGCGTTATTCCATTTCACGGATTCGGTCGACAATACTTCATATCAACGCACAGATTGTGTCTTATGTGAACCATACTCCCCGATAAAATAAAATGAAACCAAATCTTGTGACTTGATCTTTAGAGGAATATTGCTATGTTTACAGGAGCATTTTGAATCAGGGCAGGTGGAAAGGTAGTAAGCGGCCCTTGTCACAATCATATCAAAGCTGATGGTTATGGTTTTGACTAATTTACATGGCAAAGAGATGATATCACCTAACCTTGTCACTAAGGATACCGTCGTGCCTTCGAAAGACAGACTATTGCGTAGACGCGAGTCGGTGTACTAGTAATGAGTAATACACCCATTTGTGGCTGTAGCAGATGGAGTTTTCTTAGGGATTTTATATTTTGAGCCCAATTGACATAAGATGATGTGGCCGAGCAAAGGCCGAGCATTTTCTGCCATTTTCTCCGAATGTTGCCGCAGCCTTACGTTTTGAAACAACTAGCCATAATAGACAGAGCTGATATACGCTGCTGTAGCATATCATAAAATGCTAAATATATGTGGATATAATCTAGTGCGGAATATGCTTTATTGCACAAAAGTCGAGGCTCACCATGGTCGCGACTGAAGTTTTTATGGCTGCAAACCTCAAATGATTGACAGGTTCTAAAAATAGACAGTCGGGCAGCCGGTTTGAGCACGGATCAACAACTTGTGAACCAAATCAAACAAAATGTGAATCGTAGAGGAATTTTTAATGTCCTATGTATACTGGTATGTGATACTGCCACCCCAACATCGCGCCTCCCCTTAAACGTACATGATGGCTTCCTCTAGTCTACCAGTTAAAGAGGTGACTCAAAATTATATAAAGTTCACCTGTCGATTGACAAGATGTGTCAACGGTACACAGGACATTTTTCTTAAATAGACAAGACAGAAGTATATACTTCCAAGTTTCAAATTTTTGACTTTTATTCTGTGGCCCGCCACTCCCAGGTTTCTACGCAGCCCCACTCCACGAGATCTGAACTCGCGGTCCCGTTTATTAGAGGTGCTCTGCTCCTTTCACAAAGGATGCCTTTAAGAAAAGAATATATACTGTACGGTATCTTCTATTCGATGTAAGGCCTATTTGGCGGAATAGCAAACCTGTAGAAACGGATGAAGATACACATTTTGCCACTAGTTATCGTCACCCAAAATTTCTTTATGTAGTTGTAAGGTTGGGAAAGGTTTATATGCTTTGTATTCTTAGCAATTGAATCGTCGTCCAATGTAAGAACCCGGTGCTTGTATGCTTGTATTTAGGGTAATGGTATCGGTTACTTTCCCCTCTTGCTCATTATAGGATTGTGATGAAGCCAGTAAATTCAGAAAACTTCTGGGTGATATTGAGCTACGAAATATGGAAGTCAAGCAACTTTGTAAAAAGGTTTGCACCTTTTATTAAATATTATTGATACTGGTTTTCAAAAGAGAATGAAAGTAGTTAAAAATAGTATTTGAAAATGTATTGAAAAGTATTGAAAAGCCTTTCTTAGCGGATTGATATGTTAAGATTTTTACGGTTTGCTATATGTATTTATTCGTGTATTTTAACGTTCTCTTCTTACATAGCTTTAACTTGTCAATTATCTGTATTTTCGCATTTTTACTTAGTTCTAGGTTTAATTAGTTTTCTTTGTTTTCAGGAGTGCTTACCGTGGTTTGGCTACACCACTATCTGGCAATGAAATATGTTCGTCGCACAACATTTTCCCAGTTCAGTTTACACGATTTGCTATGACCAGTGTCTGAATAGGGTTTATCACGCTAGCATGATGAAGTCATCTATTTTAAGGTTCTGATATGCACAAAAACGAAGCTGTCATGTCAAATAGCGAAGCTGGCATGTTCAGTAATACGTTATCCCAGTACAGCTATGCGTTATCCAAGTACAGTGAATGCTGGTTGTCTAATTAAGCGCAGGGAAAACCATTCACTTTTGCCATCTTTCATATATGGCTGACTTTGCTAGCGTAACGCCATTAGGGACAACAACTCTGCACTTCATTTTTATACGGAGAATAATACCGTACATTTTCGGGGGAGGTTATATAGCTGGTTCTAAAAATAATCTAAGCCGCTTACCGTAAGCGTACGCACTCCCACCCGTGGTCTTACACCTTCCCTGGACTTATGTTTGTCTATTTTGAATTTCCCTCTCTTTCGCCAGAACTTCATTTGCCCTCTCGGCTCCGTTCATTGCACCTCAGCTTCTTCTCTGTTCTCAAGAGCACCATTATTTCAGATACCGCATTTTTGATTTGGTAATTGCGCGATAAACACACTTGAGTTACTGGTGAGATTATTAGAGTAATGAATCCGTTACAAAACGTACTTTTTACGGTTTTTTGTGATAAATCCGGATCCTTGGGTCCCTAGAAGGAGGTTTGTTAAGACGGAATGCCCTCACTGAAATATATTTTTGTTACCAAGTACGTATATATAAGGTATGTAAGCGTGGACGGATTAAATGCTGCATTGCTAATTGCTTTGATTGTTATCTTTGTTTCTTTCGTTCAGATTAAAAGGAGAATGCCACAAGAAACGAGTTACGTCTTGTCGTATCCACCGGAGGTAATAATGCAACCCCATTCCTTTACCATTTACTCAAACGCACAAGATGTTGCATAGGATGCACGCAGTTCGAAGTAATGAAAATAGATATCAGAAGGCCCAGAAAGTGAAAATTCAGTGCAACAAATGACATAGGAAGAGGAGACAGGTATCTGTTAGTACGAACTGTAGACTGCGAGATTTCAGAGCCATCTTATGATAAAGCTGTAATCTATTCTGTCAGATGCGTTAAAGATAATCTTCAGGGCACCTACATATTTGCAACCAGTTCGGAGATAGGGCTTCTGTTTCGACAACCGACAAAAAATTTGTTGACATGGGCAATATTTGCCATAACTCATTTGAATATTGGATAGAGGTGAGATAGTAGGGAAATACTGTCTTCTCTTCACTACTATGAGAACCTCGACAGCAATATTAGATATTAAGGAGGGAAGTAGCTAATGTGAGTACACTGCTACATTGTACCCAGGTAAAAAATTTGTGGCATGAAAACTTATAAAACACCACAGTTTAGTGAGGGAAGTGCATGGCATTTGACTGGTCAGTGAAAGTTGACCGATGTCAAATTTGATATCAGATTCAAAGTTTATTTTTATTGCAGTTTGGCAATTCAGTGTAGTACAAGGGCATTTATTTAAATCCCAGTCAGCCTTAGGGGATGCTAGTCATAAGGTAGAAACCTCATAACTGCAAGGCTTTGGACCAAGTTTGAGAGCCAATTTATAACCCCTCGTTCTGCTTGCGAATGTTTGGCGCATTCATGAGTAGAAACAACTCCGTTCATCGTAGCTTTGAATTTCCATTTCTTTCCAGGTTAGAACTGCTCTGGCAGAAAGCTTACATGAACAAAATCTTCTTGTTAAGATGGTTCAAGACTTGTCCAGTATCATCGGCTATAAAGCATCAGCCTTGGCAGGTTTGTGTGTTTACAGCACTACATTACACGCACAGGTTCAATGCTTTTCAACTACACTACCCTAGAAGTATTTAGCCACCAACGTGAAATGAATATGACGGATGTCGATAGCTGCAAATAGTGAGCAGTTGAAGGCCTGCATCATATTTTCTCCGCGATTGTTGTATTGGAAATGACATTTTCCTTCAAACATCTTACATATGCAGTTTATCCTCGTATGAAGGCCCTCTACGTTTCAGCATGGCTTGTAGTTGAATCGAAATAATATGATACTTTACAAGAAAACCCAATGTATTTGTATGTATTGTCTTATAGAGCGTGAAAGTTTCCTTTGGTAAAAATTTTAGGAAAACCTGGCTCTATTTTGGCGCGAAATTCCTAAAGTGAAACTTTATTACATGTTTTGCTGTTTTGTAAGACACCATTTTTGTTGCAGGTATGTAAATACTTTTGGGAAGCTAGCGTTTATTCCTTACATTGCAGAAGTTTTTGTGCATGTATTTTTAATTCAATTATGATTGGAAAAGTGGTTTCACTGATTAGAATATGAAAAATTATTGTCTAAATATGTTACAAATATACCATTCCTTTTGCAAAAAATTATGCAAATCATTGCTCTTCTTAGCCGGTTCTTCATCAAGGGAGTTATCAATCACTCTTCATGCATTTGGATCTCATTTATTAACGGTCAATATCAGTAAAAAAGTAGGATATTTTCCTTTGGGGATAATAGTTAAAGGACATACACAGTCCGTGCACTAAAGTTTTAAAGGCAGTTGTAATACAGTCGAACCTGTCTATAGCGGACACCTGGTAATAGCGGACACATTTTCTAGGAACGGGCCGAATCATGGCCAACTCTCATTGAAATACCTCTATGTAGTGGACAGTTTTATAGCGGAGACTTGTTATAGCGGACACATTTTTAGGAACCGCGTGAACATTTGCCTTAAAATGAACCCGTGTATAGCGGTCATTTATATATTACTCCTATTTAAGCCCCCCTAGCGCTATGGCTTCGTGGTCCCTGAGTTGTCAAAAGAATATAACCCGATATAATTCATGATGCAGTAAGTATTTTTTGAACAATGCAACTATTCCAAACATACTGCTACTCTGGCATCTATGTTCTCAGTTATTTTCTTGAATGCTTTTTCCAACCAAAGCACAACACGAGCATCACCATATAAGGTATAATTCTATGGTGTCTCCACCCCAAGTCCTGCACCTCTATTTACTCTCTTTCATAACTGTCACAGGGATGCAAGTTTTGGAACCTTGATAAACATGGAGGCAAGTTAATTCTATTTAAACGGGACTTCCCCGACGATTTCTTTGAAATACAGTCGTCGAATATATACTTCTATACTAAAATCCTTTTTTCCTTTTCTTCGCGAAATATTGAAAACCTTTATATAGCGGACACCTGGTAATAGGTACTTTTTACAGGAACCGCAGGTGTCCACTATAGACAGGTTCGACTGTAGTTACACCTGTGTGTAGCCTCGAGCTGTAAAATATATCCCTTCCATGACACTAAGCTTACAAACCCAAAAAGCATGACTAAACACTTCTGTTAAAAATAAACTGTTTAAACACACCATTCAACGATAGGCTCGACTTCAGTATCACTTCTTCGTCATGTTAACTGCTGTACAAACGGCGTAACGGAAAGATCTATGACTTAAGCCTGCTTCGCGTCATTCTTTTTTGCGTACAATATGGTTTTCATGACATTCACAGCTCACAATAGAAAAGATCATTGTCCCTCCCCTTCCCCTCTTCTTGTGTTTCTATTATCCTAAACGATTGTAGCCTGAGTGGATATCAAGAACACAGCAATCAATCAAAAGAGAAGACTCTATTCCCTTTCGTTATGTTATAATGTTATGTTACATTCCAATTATCACAGTTCCTCGGCAACTGAAATAAAATAGAGTTCAGCGGCACTGTTGTATTGCGACCTCTGCTTTGAATCAAAATCTACAAGCATAACCCCTCTCTGATTAAGCTTCCTATTAAATACTGCTCAATGGTGATGCTGTACGATTACTTAATGATAAACAATGGGTACTAACCATCAACTGTTCCCTTGAATACAACAATTGCATTAATTTTGGGGTTATCGTAGTAAGTCTAGGGAAGAAAAGTAATGCAAAATTAAAAGTGATAGATGCAATAGTAAAACGGTTAACAAAGCCCAGTAGATACAACAGATACCTATGACTAACTGCGTCTTGACAAAGAACTCCAAGTAAGTTGGGTGTCAAATACGGAAGCGCGTTTTCTGCGGTGAGCCTTTGCACCTTCTACGGGAACTTAGAGAGCATTTGCTGTTACATTTTCATGCTAATAATATACTTGGGGCATATACAATAGGCAAGATTTACGTAATCAGTAAACTGTCTAAAAATTTAACTTTTTACTATCGTAGTCGCCTACGAAACGTGTACGTTATCAAAAGCAAGACCCTACCATTGCTACTAGTCTCTGTCTAGAATTTTAAATGCCTCACAAAGAATAGTGGTTGCACTGGCCCCTAAATACCGTCTGCTTTGGCATATTAAAATTCGATGTATGTCATTTGCAGTGAATCAACGAGAACCTATTAGACCGCCACGGATTGCCTCCTCCGTTGTCAGATCAATTCGGTAGTAACAGGATGGTAATGCGTTGACAAATTTAAAATTTACCACTGGTATGAAGATCACCGCGTCTCAAAAACAAAATTTTTGGACATGCAAATCACGTTCCCATAGGCAAAAAACACTTTGGTAAAATTTTGAATACCCTGACGAGGGTATTATACTGAATCCACTCGTACATGTGCCATAATGATCAACAGGCTTCTACACGTAGCTTAAGCGTTTGGGCCTGGCATGTAATGTAAATGACGTAATAAGAGCATTACACACTCTGCACGAATTGGACAATGGGGAATTTTTGCCTTTCAACGATTGTAACTAATTTTAACTAAGTACCACCTTTTTCTGGTCCTGACGAAATTCAACCACTATCATGGTGGGTAAGCAAAAGCAAGGCAACTATTTAACGAATACAGCAAATCGCTATGCCAGCTTGAATCAAATCACAAGGAGAACGCTGGCGACGATCTTTCATGTTCCAAAAGGATGAAGGTAAGGCGTTAAAAAAGTATCGAAATGTAGAAGATTACAAGTGCAAATTTTAAATTTCAGTCAGCAACTCAAGGCCATGGATTAATTGCAACTAATGTAGTATTTCGTCCAACACCAACAGCTTACAAATCTAGGCAAAGACACTGTCTAGTTTTCCTTGTGTTCATCAACAAGAACAGTGTAATGGAAATGGCACGTAGCTTAATCATCAATCAATAGTAAACTAACACGAATCTACTAACACTAACCAATCACCCTCCACTTCCTGTCTTATATGCAACTTGATGGACTGAAGTAGTTTGGTATAAATGCTCAGTGTATTGAAATTTATGTGTTCTGTGTGTGACAGACCTCTGAGATCTATGAGCGCTCTATGATCGCTCTAGATCTATGATAAATATACCTTGGCAACAGTAAACCCTTTTCTCATGATTGTGGATAATCTGTTAGCGCTGCCAGCGAGTCCCCCCAGAGCTGCCAAGAATTAAGAGAGGCACTCATTACAATAGTATTTGCTAGATCTCATGGTTCTCCCTCTTGTATATTTCCGCTGTAATAGCACCGCTTCCTCCGAGCCCATAAAAAGGGAGTAGACATAGGAAGAGTCTCTTAGCCTTAGAAGCAACCATTTACAGTCCACATTACGAATCCACAATAAGAAAGAACATCGAACATCGCATTTCTGAAGTGCCACTGAACATGTGGCGCCTATTTGTGTCTATCTTTCGGTCAGGTTTTCAGGATGAAAGGAGTTCATCTACCTTGGGCTTCTGTATCAATTTTGTAGGGAACCCCATGACACAGAAGGAACATTCTACGATGGACACGCTTACTTACTGCCCTATGAATCATTAATATCCCTCTAAATTAAAAAAGAGTTTGAATGCTGCTATAGCTGAAGTCAGTTAATAGTATTTTAACTATAGCTAGCGCTTAAAGCCATATGATGCATTATGCCATGCGATCGAGTCATCAAAAAAGAAAAGAAAGGACGTCTTAACGTCCATGCCTGTAGAAAACCTAGATAGAAGTTATTAACTGTCAAGGTCACAAGTAAGAGGTAGTCGACTACTCGTGGACAACCCTACTTCTTATACTTCTGTTCAAAGTATTACCAAGAAATGAGGATTTGTAACAACTGGACTTTCGAAAAGATACTTGAGTGATGAAACAGGATCCACCATTGGCAACGTTGGTCTATACTACATGTTCAAAATACTATCATATCAAATCTCATCTTCTCAACAATACTTAGCAAGCTTCGAATGGCTTTGGGTAGATAGATGAGCCTTATGACACTTCTTCCTTGGTCAAGTCACATGATGTAGGGAGCATATTCTTCAAAATTGTATGGGGCGGGATGTCAACAGCCACAGATGGAGAATTTCTGTCTTCTGTTTTTGGTTGCATGGCATCTAGGTTTGGTCAACTAAGTTAAGATTTCATGGCAGTCTTTCTAAATATGAGAGATACAAAGAAGGAATGACAGCAATGACGTTTTGGTAAGGAGTTATAAATTAAGGATCATGAGTTCAAATTCCGATCGAAACGCTTAGTTCATGATGTTTAATCTATAAACAGTAATTTATGTATCCTTTCTGCCTGGTTCCCACTGCGGCGTAAAGCTAGTCCACGTCCATGTCATTGTCGATGTCTTGGTTGAGCATCTGTGTTTGATTGACACATCTTGGAAGAGACAACTCAACTATAAATAATTAAATGGTTTCACGAGCTCTTACATGCAAGAATTGCTGTGAAATGGCTGGTGTGGACGAACAGAGTACTGCGTTGATTCGATTGATTCGATTCACTTCAGAAGCAAAGGACTGTCCTAAGATCAAACTTCTACTGTGGTTCAAACGATCTCGTGAGGCTTCACTACTACTTCAGTTTAGATGTTCATTCAAACGATCCCAACACGTGCAATCTTCCAAAAAAGAATGCCGAGAACAAAGGAACACGACTAACTTTTTCATTCAACTCGACAAGCCTTACGCCGCAAGCTGTCAATCAAAACTAGACAAGCCAGCCAGTTCCCACTGTGTCTTGAAGTAAGACATCGACAAGGACATAGACAAGCCTTACCCCACAGTGGGAACCAGGCTTTAAAGCCACAACATTCCACAACCAGGGCATGATGTTCACTATTGGCCAACACTTTCTCCCTTGGAAATAAGACTTGGAATAAAATTCTTGCACTACATTAATCATAAAACGTAACATAATTTACAAATGAATAACATACCTTTATAAATTCTACATACAGCTGGCCCGGGAAGGGGGATGTTTGGCCATCCACAATTAGCTCTCCATTTTTTATGCTAAAAGGGATATGCTCATCATGTCCAATTCCATAGCCTACTTTATCATAAATGTCTAAATCTTTCACTACTGTATGCAAGTGATTTAATCGGACATCAAAAACCTACAACGATAAAAACAACACAGATGCCTTAAGTACAATATCTTACACCAGCCACCTTCTCTTTCTCTTTGTCCATGTAATAGGCAATCTGGTACGTTTCAATAAACCAAGAGGGTCACAGAAGAGCTGACTCTAACTAAAAGGGATATCTGAACATATAAGGGCCATGAAACAACAACAAACGGTTTTGATAATGCTCATGACAACAGCCCCTCAAGAAAATCCAAAAATAATAACTGAAGAACTTAAGAAGCTTTTTCTAACATTAAAACTGACATGCTATTGTCAGTACTGATGAGATAACTAGAATGTTTATAAATGCCACTAGGCAATTGTATGCTCCACTCAGCCTTGCACAGTGCCAAGCTCCAGTTAATTGCTCATTTCATCTAAGCTCCAACAAAATCAGCATAAAGAGCAAGTTTGCACCAGTACAGATCTAGCGAAGGTGTAGCGAAGCTGCTGTGGTCTAGCCAAGCTGCCATTCTCTAGTGGATAAGCTCCTTGCCATTGGTGACATAAGAAAGGGCATCCTTCCAAGCTTGCCAAGGGCATCTTAAAGTACTCTATGCTCCAGTAACATACCCCATGTACATGGACACCACCCTAGCCCCTGGAAAGAGGCAGGCACAGCGTTAAAGCACATCATCATCAAACACCCTGGCAATATCACAGTTAAGAATAAAAGGACTTATAAACTTTGCTGATTTAGCAAGGATAGTGGCATTTCAGGATGAGAAGTTGGCTTAGATCCAAGAGTGTTAGTCTAGCAGGCTGAAGGATGATAATTGAAGTCCACACTCTGTAGTCAATTTGAAAACAGCCTGTAATCAGCTTAGGAAGGATATCTGGTATTAGCTGAGGTGGGATCAAGGTAGGGCTGAAAGCAATTGGTGATTCTTTCTCATCATGGTATTGAAAGGGTCATCTACCTCTGGGTATATGGTTTAAAAGGTACTGGAAAGTAAGGTAGTACAAAAAGGCATTGGAGGAAATGCACTGAAAACGTCTTCCCTATGAAAATAAAGTACACTTGCTGTAATCTCTAAGCTAAGGAATCAGTTTCAGGAGTGGTACAAAATGGAAGGAAATTGAAATGTCCAGAAATCTATAAAAATCCCTAAATAGGATACCCTTACAGAAATATTAGATAACATAAAATTACTAACCATATATTCTTTAAAAAAGCTTTAATGAAAATTATGGATTAAAAAGGTGCATGAATATTTTCATTTCCACTATACTATATACATACATATATTTCGCTCCATAGCTTGTGCACTCTCTGCTGGAGATGGTACCATTGCCGTCACTTTATGCATTGCTAACTGTGCTTGTGCAATTTGAGCACTCTGGCATGGCACCATATGAATTCTTTAAATTGCTTTGCAGCAGCTTTGCTAGTTACATAGCTAGAATTCAGTCTCAACACTCTGTTCAGCAATGATGAGTCCACAAAGGGCAAAACAGTTCTGTCTGCAGATTGGGTACTTCGCTCCCTAGCTTACGGTAGGTTGAGCACTCTCTGCTTTAGACAGTACCATTGCTGTTGCTTTATGCATTGCTCACTGTGTTTGTACAGTTTGAGCACTCTGACAAAGTATCATATGAATCCTTTAAATTGCTTTGTAGCAGCATTGTTAGCTACATAGCTATAAGTCAGTCTCAACACTCTGTTCTGCACTGATGAGCCCACAAAGGGTGAAACAGTTCTTTCTGTAGATTAAATACATATATACCTATATATATGTATATATATATGTATATATATGCATATATAATACAATATATACTACATAAACTATATAATTGTCTGTGTTTTCAGAAAATTTTCACATAGCATGTTTGTATCAATTGTTTTTACATGGTTATAGGTTACAAATAATTAGTTTACATTCAGTTCATCATCAAGTCCAGCCATCAACAGTGCCAGAGCAATTAATGTTATTAGTATCTGAAAATCCTGTATACGAACAAACAATCTTAGACAATCAATGCTAAGTTGCTTGGTAAAGATCTCTGATCTGATGGTACTCAAATGTTAGGGATTTCCATTTATTCTCAAATAATGCACACTACAAACATAAATCCATTATCTGTAGTAGTTTTGGGTTCATTCTAGCCATACACAGTACAACGGACTCACAACTAAAGAATAATCTATAATGGGAGCTTGACAGTTTTATTGGTACACAAAAGGGTGTTATATATACTGTGGGTTGCTTTGTATAGTTTCCCCTACAAGCAGCAGGAGCTTGTATTTTATTTAGTGTTTTTCTTACAAGTATTTATACTGCAATCAGCATTTCCCTTAAAATAATTCTTCTTGCCTCAATATGTTATAGTACTAGTAGAAGATGTAGTAAAACATTTTTCAGTATCTTTCTCTCAGGACTTTTTACTCCCAGTGCCTTTTCCCCTGTTATATGCCCTGTGGCTTTTTCAATCTTCCTATTTCCAATGCCTTATTTCTCAGTGCCTTTCAGTGACATTTTCTCAGTATTTAAAACCCTTGCCTTCTTACACTATATTTTCACCCTTTTCAATACAAAAAACTGCCCTTTCTGCTGTACATTCAATTTTGGCTTCTCTATTATACACTGGCAAGACCACCATTAGAGGACTCTTCTAAGATTATTTATCAGCAACTCTACCTGGTGTAAATATTGCAACCACTGGATTCATAAGATTCCTACTCATAACATTGTGGACCCAACCCAGAAGTCACCTTAGGAAAAGCTGACAGAGATAAAATCATTAAAAATTTATGATGTACATTGGCTATATAGTGAAATAATAGAAAAACTATAGTCTAACAACTCCTTTGTGTAGGGCATAAAGCATTAAACATTGCGATGTACATTTTGCAAGGACTTCACTCTTCCACAATTTACTGCAGAAGGGCATGGGCACAATTCTGCATAATTGTACATAGAAGAGAAGGTAGCAATTATTAATTTCATTAATGGTAATCTGTTGTTGGAAACCAGGTCATAACTGCTATCTATCTAGGAATTTCATTTCATTTCATTCATATAGATCTGTAAACTGATAAACAGTTCTGTTTAAATTAAGATGTCATTAGTTTTATTGTGATCATTTTCACAAAGACAATCTAGTACGAGCAACATAAAATATGTTACAAATTGTTATACAACAAAAAATCTAA
>JAAAKL020009489.1:0-15060 GCA_010016065.2 Carybdea cf. marsupialis auct. non (Linnaeus, 1758)
GGAGAAATATCTAATATGTAAAAGTTTAGCACGGATGGAGTTTGCGAGTCTCATGTTTGCTTCTCTATGTGTTTCCAAATCATCATTAATAAGAGCTACGGATTGTTTAACAGATATCCTACGGCAGGCAAATGCAAGGCTTAAGTTAACCGGATGCCAAATTGGACATCTCAAGAAGTTTTACTCAATACGACCAGTATCTGGCCAAAACCTTAGCAAAATAAATTCCTTACTTAACGCAAATTTTAGTTTTGCACCACTACCAACTTTTCAGAGACAATTATTGACAAAAGAAGACGGGGATTGGTATTGTGAAATTAAAAAATTGAAGGGTGCGGATATTAAATTTAATAGAAAAAAATGTCTTCTTCCAATAAATACCAAACATTAGGGGATATGTGCACAAATAACGAGCCTCACTTTCGTATATAATTCTGTGTCACAAGAGAAGCTGTCTATTTTCTGACGATGAACTGTAACGTCTCATTAAGCACTGCTGAGCTTAGGGGAAAATGCCTGCGACGGCAAACTTTTGTTTTCATTTGTTGGGGATGGTGGCTTACACAGTAAGTACATCAATACCATGCAGCCCGTTGCGTGCTGTCTTTATGATGATTAGCTACGCAGATGGTGCTTTTTCAATACCTCAAGAACAAACCTCTCAATACAACCATGCTTTAGGAGGAACAGAGAGGCAGTTTACTAGCGTGAAAGTAGAATTATTACTATTTAATAATACACAAACTATCCTATCATCAGTAGAAGATAACAAAAACACCTGGTCAACGACTGCAATAGCATGCCAGCTGCCGATGCTGTTGCTGTTGCTGCTGATGATGATGATAATGTTGGCAACGGCTATGAAAATGATGATCACGATGATCATGATGATGGTACTGATGGTGGTGGTGGTAGTGGTAATGATGATGATGATGCTAATGATGATGATGATGACGATGGCGATATGATGGCAAAATGATGGCAAAAATTAGGTTGATGATACCAATAACGATACTGATAATGGTGACGATGATACCAATGATGTTTCCGCACTTATCATCAATCACTTGTCCAATGATAAATATTCCCGAGCTACGCTTCCCACTACTTGGTTACTTATGCAAAGATACGAATGCTGTCAACACAAACAAAAATATTTTTCATGCATTTTGAGTTTGCAGCTAATACCAGTAAAGATAAAATATTGGCAGTTGATAAGGTTGGGAAAAGCTTATTTACTCACTGTTACCTTACTGCACGGGGGGGAGGGGGGAGTAGCGGTAAATTGTCTGGCTGTGTCTTTATGAATTGCTCCCATTTCCATATATTTAATCCACAATAACCGATCCTGTTCTAGAATAAAAGTATCTACAGAAATCGCACCTTCCACTAAACCGTTCATTCCACATTTTAATGGCGCCAACGACAATGACTGAAGTTTACCGGCCCTTCAACTTTTCTTCTCTTCTCAAAGAACAATTAGTAAACCTGTTAGTACACAATTTCATTTGCCAAGTAAACCAGACAAGTACACAAGATACCATGTAGTACCTTCTAAAGATACATTTCCTTTTTCGTTACAACCAAAAACAACTCTGTCCGCACTACTGAGCAGTTTTAGCAACCGAATCCCCAACTGTGATGCTGAAACTCGCTTTGATTCCGCTACAGAAAAGAGTATTCGACTAAAGAGTACTGCCTCAATTCATGGCATCCCGTTCCCCATACCACAAATTACTGTTCACATGGCCCCCCAAGTTTTGATCTATTAGGAACCCAATTTTAATAAAATTTGGCAATCGTATCTTTTTCCCCTCAGTATTAGCCCCCCCTCCCCCGTACGGAGAGGCAACAGGGAGTATTTAATCTCTTGACTTCAATACTATCGAATACTTTAACACCACAAAATAAGTACAAAGAGGAAGTTCGTATTAACTTATTGTAAAGTTCATGTATTCACAGTTTTCTTCGTAAAAATAACTACTTTATTAAGTATGTACAAGACGTTCTACAAGGAAGTGCTTGACCTGCTACCAATACAGACCATTTAACTAAGTGGCCTCGTTCTCGTGGGTGGAAAACGAATACGAGGTATGAAGATCTCTGCTTGATTATTTTGCATTTAACTTATAATCTGCCTTGTTAAAAAACATTTAAGCTACAAGTAGAAAATTAAACATAAGAATAGATGTAAGGTAACACTCATTTACGAAGTCGACAAAATTAACGACTTTCACCCTCCCCTCCCTTTCCTCCGGAGTTTATTGGCTTTCATGTTTGAGAACAAAATATCACTTACTACCCTCCTCCCGTTCGTGTCGACTGCATAAAGGTATAACCCCTAACTCCTATCGCTATTTATACTGGTGAACACGATAGTATAACCCCCAACAGTAGTAGAAGTGTTGGCCCTGACCTACAGTAGTGAAATACCTAAAGATTGTACCCCTTACCTGGTTTGAGAACAAGGGTCACAAAGCATAATGGCCCCCGACTGAACTAGTACCAAATAATCAGAATCAACGAATATACGATAATACTTTTTAACAACATCAATTTATCCAACTTATAAACGAGAACAACTTTGACAAAAGTTTAAATATAATATCCATGTAGCTATCATTTTCGACCAAGCGATGAACTGGGATTTTCGAGTTTTACAGACAGGTCTCTTAAAAAATTAATACGGCAATCAAATGAAACTTGCATATAAAATATCATGGCGTAACCGTTTGCTACTAAGAGATCAGTGTCGGCTTTACTTGGGCTTCTACAAAAAATATGTAAGCCACTTCAAGAAAATGCAAATACAAAATACAAATGCAATTTGCCAATTTTATGACATACGGAACGGCGGCATTACATGTTATAAGGATAGTTGTTTCTTGAACTGTATTTCTCAAGTATGCCTAACGTTTATTCACGTGGGAAATGGTATGGATTATAAAGTATCACATAGATTCCCATGTCATGTAGAGAACAACATCAGAACCTTTTTAAAGCTTCTTAAATAGGCCCTCGTGTATGGATACAGCCAGATATGGTAGTACATTCCATTTTTGGGTCAGTAAGAGTGGTCCTAAGCATCTACACGAATACATTGCGACTGCCGAACCACGGGACTAGCGCGAAACCCGTCGTTCGCTAACTAAATATGTAAGCAATCTTTTCGTGGATTTCCCATCAGCTTCTCAGAACGCTCACGTCAGCCACTTCGGATAACTATCCTCCGGGTTGAACTGTTAACTGCAACATCTGTCGTCCGTATAATTCAAAGGTCTTGACTTAAAAAAGGAATATTCCAGTTCAACCCTTCCTTCACTATTCGACTTGAAAATTCACACGTCAAGATGAAGACAAATATATGTCATTATTCACCTGAAACTACCAACATAACTCCATGCTTATTCTACACTGCCATTTGTTACCACGTTGTCTTGACGACAAGGAATTTAATTCAATACTGCAGCACTGGTTTACTACATGTCCCTTTACTCAAATGAGATGCAACCATGTGGCACACCCTCTCGATTTCCAACAATGGTAATATCGCCGTGGACTTGCAATACAGTCCAATTTCAACAAGTGGTCAGCCAATACATTAACATCCACTTACACTCGTAAAATTTCTAGATTGTTGCCGTAACATATTGCAATCCAATCCGGCTGCGTGGAGGCCCACTGAATTTGGTTGATTTCACCTTCCGCAGTGTAGGCTAGGATAGGATCTTCAATAGCGCGTGGCATCTGCTGGATATCCCAAATAAGAGCTTGATGGTCGTCGGCTAAAACGATAAGAAAAAGTGGTAGAGGATGTTTAGAAGATTAAGATTTTACCAACTACAATCTCATCCATTGAGTGTGTTCGGATCTTCCACTAGCATGAGTATGTTCTTCGAACGATTTTCCTAGCAAAAGTACTAACATGTTTTCTTCTTAGGGATGAAACTGCATACTTGGTGTCCACAATAACAAACGGCAATTTTTTAGCCTCCTAATATTAGTTTAAATTTACATGGGACGCAAGTTTACGGCAAAAAGGGAGCATTTACCAAAGCCCCTACGAGAGGAATTTAAACAGGGAGACATAAATTTTCTCGATACGGGAACTAAGCTGGTTCATTTTAAGGCTAACGTAGTCTTGGCAATTCGTTAAAAGTGAATTTCGCCAAGTTTTTAAAATCATCCTATTACAAATCACTTCCGAGGCCGACGATACGCTCCTAAAGTGGACCCACAGCTTTTACTTCTAATACGGACGACTATCATAACTGAAAATGACCGCCATTCGCTTACTATTTGCTTGTACTATACCGACTATAATTCATAATGCGGTTACTTCCTGTACTCGTAGTTTTCCATTATAATCTTTCTCGTCCATCATGATTACCTGTTTTAACCGGGCCTCTTCTTCGATGTATATCCATTTGATATTTAAAGCTTTGATTCCTTGGTCTCTGTAGCATAGTTTTGTAGCATCGACGAATAACTGTCTTTTATATCTCCTGCACATACATGTAAGATTTAAAGTGTTATGTCTGTTGACATATTGATCAACAGTTGTGTATAGGCAATTTTTGAGCTTCTCAGAACTGAAAACGAAACCAAAATCCTTAACATTCCCTCCCTCGTATAGTACAGTTTTGTAAGCGCTATGTTGTCTGCTTTGCAAACGTTTCCAGTGTCATTAAGGTAGAGTTAAGTTCCTTCCCTCTTTTACTGATAGTGAATCATGGTCTTCACACACATACTCCAAACACAAACAAGGCGAACTAGTCGGGTGTGAATGAGTTAAGACACTGCCCAATAGCTTGAATATACAATTTTCAAACCGTTTTAAAACCATGTGAATCTTTTCTTTTAGTACAAACTGATCATGTATAACCGAAACTATGAATAAATGAATTAATGAATAAATGATCCCTTAGAGTTACGGGATGCGATTGATAATTAATCTTCAGGTGGAGATGATTCACGTAACGCAACCGTAGGGTAACACTAAGTTCTCAATGAACACAATACAGTTTCATGTACAGCCAATTCAGTTTTCTTAGTGATGATTTTGATCAGTTCCCTTCCATACCTTCCTAGTATTTCCTTCTCGCGCGTCCTCTAAAACGACTTAGGTGCCATTCGATGCAATAAGATTGAAAATGATTCAGATGATAAGACCCCGTTGTTCACATTGCTGGCAGCTGGTTGCAAGCAATCATATTTGTAAGACGTCATAAAGTCTACAACAAATCGCATCGTTCGGGTGAAGGATAGGTTGCTCGGAAGGGACACCTTTGGGGTTCAATGTAAGACCTGTACCAGAAGAACTTCGATTACATGACGAATGTAGCAACAAAGTCTCTCTGAATAAATGCAAAACTTTCCAATCACGTTTTTATAGTCTTTAAATGATTACTCTTTTGTGTACTATGGCTGCTTAGTTTCATAACTCTCGCTCTTTTATAGTTTCATCCTTCACTTTTAACTGACCTTTCTTACACAACGATTTCGTTATCTTGCTCCATAGGCCTTAAAAACCAGTTTCTATAGGTTCCAAGCAATTATTGTTGAAAATCCTTGATCCTTGGTAAACTGCGCTTCCAGTGAACTATGTTGTCGATGTCTGTTTGACTTTTCCAAAAATCAGAAAGAAAAGTCGGCTGCCTAGACCGATGCCCAGTTGAAGTTACATGTGATCAACAACTCAATTATAGCAACCGTAATTTGTATTATCTACCCGACAACTACGATAACTAAATTGTCACAGAATTGATAGCTGAATTGTCTCTGTGTAATCCGGCCTTAACATGATCACCTGGAACAAAATCTCACAATAACATATACTGTGGAATATTTCACGTACCTGCTGTGCAAATGTGACAAGAAGAATGAGGTGCCCATGCAATGCCGTTGACACAAGCACGATGATTACTTAGTCTTGCTACTGGGGTACATGGTACACGCATGTCAAGGATGATAACCTGTGAATAAAGGGAGAGAAGATTACTACCGTATAATGAATCTATACAGTGAATGCCTCCGAAGGCTGGCGTAACAAATAGATCACGCAAATGCTGTGAATGTACAGTCACCGAATAGAGGATTGACAAAGGGGACACTGGACGTTTCCGTTCTTAATAAATTTATTTGTACTTGATAGAGAAATATACCTTGTAAATGAGGCTTGCATGTGTTCACCATCTACTTAATACAAGCAGATTCCTACAGAATTCGTTACTAAAGCAAACAATACTCCACTTTCATTGTTCAGCTCAATGCTAAATCCAGTCTGACACCAAATTTGTGCAAGGTGCGAATAACATTTGTCAAAGTTCAAACAAAGTGCAAACCGATAAAGTTCTAAACTTGGTCTCATAATGAAAACAACGTTTCCATGGTTCATGCGCAATGACATCTTCTTAACAAGACTTCAAAGGGTGAGAGCTCTGCTGCCTTTTCTGTACTTTCTCTATTCAGTCGTATGAGTACCATCGAGTACTAATTAAATTAAAATGTTCCTGCGCTGCCATGACAACTCTAGGGTAGTACAGACAATCGTCTCAACGTTTACGTGCCTACAGGGGGAGTAAATAGCCAGATAGGGAAAATGGTAAAATACGACAATAAACAAACGGAACACAAACTAGAGATACGGACGGGAAAATATGAGTAAAAATGCAGGAGAAAGCAAGGGGGAAGAGGAGCAAGGAGAAAAGTCAAACGCCAAGAAAGATTACGGAGGATTACGGAGAATAGAGTAGTAAGAAAAATAGACGAACAAGAAGGAAGAGGAAAAGGGAAACAAAGAAAAAGAAGGGATAATGAAGAGTGAGTTTATAATGATAGAAAAATAAAATGAGGGAGTAGAATCCGGCGAGATTGACGGCCACAATGGTGATGTTACCACACGTGCATCATAAAAATACAATCAAACTCATACCTCCATGCTGTCTAAAGCAAAAGTTGCCAAATAATTTGGGTCTTGCTTATTCCAAGATAATCTTAACAATGCAGTATGCTGCGGATCTTCATAAATAATCGTGGAATGTTCCAGATGTCTACGAGAGATAGTGACAAAGTTTCAATGCTCTGTTCTGTACTGATGAGTCTACCATGGGTGAAAAAAGTCTATCGGCAGATTGAGTATATGTGTATTTGTGGAGAGTATGGTCGTGTGGCCTAAATAGCTTGCTTTGAAAAGCACAGACCAAAACTCGATCCCAGCACTGGGAAGCTTTGATAACTTCTCATAACCAAGAAAATAGGGTCCACACAGTCCATGTGAGGTAAAAAGGGGAATTGGGAACTCCAGAAGTCCATTGGATGGATTGTTCCTGTTTTAATGGCCCGATGTCACATCTGTCTCACACTGAGTATGCTTACAGAACGGGTGAATAGTACTACGAGGGACAGTGGTGTACTATGCTACTTAAATTCACTGAGTAGGACATGCAGGTGATCGTACAAGATAGCACTCATACATCAATATTGATGGAAGTTCCATCATAGATGTAAATAAATAAACATATCAACATAGTCGATTTTATTGACATTTGACATTCTTTGGCCTATTTGCATTTTAAAGTTATAGCATACTTTAAGTCTTCAATAATTTAAAGAGATCTTTCCTGATCCTCTTGAGTAAGGGAGTTGCTTGGTTGACAGCTTAACTGGGGCAGAATGATTTTGATTAAAATAAAACCCCTTGATTTACTTCTTACACTAAAACAACAAAAAGTATAGAAACTAAATAAAGGAAAAAGTAGATATATCACATAATGAACAAGTTAGATATATAAAATAGCTACGTTAAAGAAGTATTGTTAAGTTAAGGAAATCCAGAAATTCAATGCAGCACTGATAAACAAAGAAAATTACTCTAATTCTAAGCATAGGTTGCTGTCTTACATGTAACCTCAAATCTTTGGGTAATCTGATAAAACTTCATCAGCTGAATTTTCCTGAAACTTCAACATTTATGTTATATTATGTCTATGTTATGCCTATTAATTATGAAAATGATTTCAAGTCCTGTTATGACTCATAAGAAAATCTTTGGTTATATAGAGATTTACTTTTAGATTTAAAATTCACAATTTTCTATTTTAACTGGTGGCTTGCATGCATTACTCCAAAACTGGTACCTAAAAGGTGATGCTACCTTTACATTTACCCTTTAACTGCCTATAGTTTATATTCAGTGTAGACCAAGCATACAAAGAATGAAGCTGTACCTGAGGTCAAACATTCTGACAGATCCATCTGCACCAACCGAGGCAAAAAGATCACGTCCTCCACCAGCACGACTAAAAGCAATATCATATACCTACAAAAATAATAGTATACCATACCATTAATCATGGTAATTGATAAGATCTCGTCGCAATATACTTACCCATATTACAACAACTGGTATGAAAGAGATGCTAGTTCATTATGCAGACATCAGTGCAAGGTTTTGAGCTCATAAGGCATTCCAAAGAAATAAAGGAAGGGTTTCAAAAATCACAAAAAATATGATAACTGACAATAAAAGGTGCCTTGAAGTGTGACGAGGATTAGTGCCTCTCTTTGAGAATAAAGTGATACCTTTTATTACCTCAAAAAATGTGCATATTGCTAGCAAAACAAAGAGAAAAAGTTAGTGATGCCAGTGTGTCTGTGAAATGGTGATGAATTTGTTAGACCTAAAGTGCCAGGCGAGATGTAGAGCGGCTCTTTGGAATATGAAGTAGGCATAATTACCACAATGACTAATGGAAATGGATAAAATCAAGGAACATATTCAAACCAAAAACTGAAAATGGGCTATGCTCTCACGTTCCTTGCTGTATCACTAGATACCCTCACCACCCTTAACCATTCCAGACAAATTCTGAAATGTGAAGATTATTTTCAGAGAAAGAGTGTCTTTGCCAATGTAGTAGTAGTGGTGACAAGACCTCTACAAAAAGAGTAAACACTTTTGACAGACTATTGGGCTCTCACCAACAAATGTCATCAAGTTGTTTACAAAGAAATATGAAATAGTCCAGAATGAATAATAAGTAAATATTAATTTTTGATATGTCAATCATCTTTACTAGCAACATCTTGGAAAATTTCCTGAACTAGAAACCTTTTTCAATATTTCAAGAAAAAGTATTTAGGGAAATCAACCCATTGTACCCCCAAACTTCTACCACTGCCCTGATCCAATGGCCCTGAGCCAACTCTTGAATCCATCTCTGTATTGGTGTTGAGTGTTATACCTATTCAAAAGTGCATTGTGCAGCCAATGCTGGGCAGTGTGGTCAGCGATGGGGATTTGTGACATCCTACATGATTTAAACAAAAGCAGCAGTAAAGAGTTTCAGTATATTTTCCTTGGTTCATTCATGATTTGTGAGGCATCTAGTGTTTTTTTGCTACTGTGGGCATCTGTATGGCAAAGTAATGAAGATCAAATAGGACTACCTTCATCACAGCTATAATAAGACTCTTTCCTTAAGTGAATGTGTCAAAGTACCTGGTGGTCAGGATTTGTGGAGTTGGAGTGGTGGTGCCAGTAATATTCTATTTAAGAAAGTTGGTAAATTACCTCTTTGTCATGTGCAATAAGCTGTGTCTTGACTTGACCTTGCACTCGACCAACTGGCTGCCCTGTCTAAGAAAGAAAAAAATATTTGAATGATCCCTTATAGAAAAAGGTAGATAGCTTAGCATGATGTCAGTATTCAAACAAATCATACAGATACAGGGTGGCTACTAATTTTCTCAACAGAATTCAAGGACTTTCCAAGGATTTTCTTTACAAACAGAGTGAGAGTGCTTTAGAACTGGGGTTCAATGGGCATTCTGAGGTCCCAGGTGCGGTCTTGAGCAAAGCCCTGGAAAATATTGTGTTGCATTGCTTCTGAGCCCATCAAAATGCCTAATGTTTAAGTTAATAGTGATATTTTAAATAAGACAAGGGTCAAGGAAATCTTCCTATACATGTTTTATATCTTCCTCCACCTGATTGTTGACTACAGCCAATTTTAACTTCCATCTAAAAGTAATCTACAAGTTTAAACCTGAAATGTAGGAAATCCAAAATATGTAAATAGTACTTGTACTTGCTTCTTGGTGCATTCTCAGCCTAAAATGCTGCTGAAAATGTACCAATCACCAGATTAAACAAGATGGCTTATTGGATCATCACCAGCAATCAATAAAACCTCTTAACTTAAATCATACAATCCTTATGTCAAAAGTGGAGTTGCTTCAACCATCCCTTGTTGGGGGGAAATCTTCCAGTACCCATTGATACAAGACATAGTTCTATGCTAGCCAATTGTAAAATATATGATATAAGAAACATGAGAGTACTAGTATTATTAGCAATCCTTTCAATGTAGTATCTCTACTCCTCTACCTCATTTATTTACGAGGAAAACCAACTGAGGTGAAATGCATATCAATTTTACCATCACAAAAACATTACACTCAAACTCCCCCAAAACAAATATTTACATTGTATGTCAATGATTTACAGAACACATTACATGAATGTAGTGTTTACTTATCACAAAGTTATTCAAGTTGATTACCATAATTCCAAGAACTGTAGACCTGTTATAGAACCACCGCCGTCTAGTGTTTAAGGAATCGGATTAACATGCCAGAGGTTGTGGGTTGATATCCTGCCTAGCCCAATAAAAGACCATCAATTGGGGAAGGCAACAGGAGACCCTCGTGTAAATGTGCTCTTTCCCTAGGACATTGCTCACTCTGGCTGGACAATAGGCTATGCTCAAAATCGAGTATGCCACCAAAAAAATAAGAGACACTGCACATGTAGCTAATTTTAATGCTTACATCTTATGCCACACTCCAAGCTTTATTTTTTGCCGTCATATTTGAACCATGTAATTATGATAGGTCCTGTGTGGATTCTCTTCTGGGGTGGGAAACCTTGCATTATTCAATTGTCATGATTTTTGTTACATATCAAGGATTACAAGGTGCATTTAGAACTTGCAAATTGCAAATTGCAAACCAGCATCAATGACAGAGTGATTATGATGGTAATCAGGGTGTTAACTAGGATTGCAGGGCTTTGGCAGGTCACTCAATTTTGGGAAATTCAAAGATAACTTGTAGTCCAAAAACTTTTAGACTGGATTTTTTGGATGAAGCTCCAATGCTGGTACATACACATGTAAATGGAATTTACTGCACGTGTTTCTGTACGACATGTTCAGGCAATGAAAGTTATTTTGGACAAAATAGTTATATTGTTTTTGAACGGTTTGGTGGTGGAGACGTGGGGACCACGCGAAGTAGTTTGTGAGAGGGAGAGGGAGGAGGAGAAGGGGTGGAGGAGGAGAAGGAGAAGGGTGAGGAGGAGAAGGAGAAGGGTGAGGAGGAGAAGGGGGTGGAGGGGAAGGGGGGGGAGGAGAAGGGGGCAGAGGAGCAGAAGGAGAAGAGGGAGGAGGAAAAGGGGGCAGGAGAAGGAGGAGGAAGGGAGGAATGAGCAGAAATGGGGAGGAATGAGCAGAAATGGGAAGGAGAAGAAAGGGGGAAATGGGGAGGAGAAGAAAGGGGGAAATGAGGAGGAGAAGAAAGGGGTTGGATGAGTCCAGAAATCACCATGAAGATACAGTGTTACAATTTTCATGCCAACTTAAGCCCACATACAATGGCAGCACTCAAAAAACTCATGTGATACTGAGACCAAAAGAAAAATCAAGTTAACAAGATCAGTCTGAGCATGTATCGTACTCATCTAATTAACTAGGGGCCTACAAAAAATGACAAAATGAAAATTTTAAATAAATAGATACATAATAAAGAATTTTGTGATGTGGCAAGTCCTGGTAGTTGATCAACAGCACGAAATATTCAAACTTTCAAGTCTTGTCTCTTAATAATCTGTATACCTTGGTGAGCTTCCTTAAATCACTTCATTTCATTTCATGAGGGCATGCCATGCAGTCTTACTCAGTGCCTGGTAGTGCTCCCTGAGGATGACCCTGTAAACACTGGGCTAACTATATTAAAGCTGACCTGAACCTACTTCAGCTGAAGAAAGAAGATGCTCTTGATTAAGTCTGCTAGAATACAGCCATCAAGAAAAGTGGACATTATAATGGTGTCTAACCCTCAAAGCTGAGGAACAAGAGACATTAAACCCGTGCAGCAACTAAGTAAGTATCCATTCACACAAAATAGTCTATGCACATTCTATAAACCAAATTTAAACATAGTAAAATAAAGTCATCATGAAAAACTAGTTTGATGCACTGCTTACCTCAAGGCCCCAAATGGTACATGTTGTATCAATACTTGAAGTTCCAAGAAGATTAGGATCAATTTCATTCCAATCAAATGATGTTAGTGGGGCACAGTAGTCTGAATTCTTATTCTAAAAGAAAACATTTGGAACCAATAAAATGTTTGTCGACTGTACATAACTTACATTGTTAATAGCATGGTTGCCCTGAGATAAAATAAACATTAAGATATCCATGGTTTTCTTCTTGTTTTTGTCTTATTAACAAATGGTGGCTCCTAAGATTTTGGTCTTCTACTATATGACATAACGAAAATCCCTGATGTGAAGATTTATATTTATCTCCACTATTACCCACTGTTGGGAAACATGGTGCAGTAGCAGGGAGGACAAAAAGGGACTATGAGCAACTTTTACTCCCTTAATAGTACTGCAAGATGTTAGGAAAGGTATTTCTAACTTTATAGCCATGGAAGATGTAACAGAGATGTTCGCATAAAACAACTGTAAAAAAATTAAAAGGTCCACTCTTTTTCATCAGAATGACTGTATTATTCTTCTCCTTAACATGCCCACACTCCTCTTCTAGCAAAATTTTATTGTCAAAATTTCAGGATATCCCCATATACTCACATATAATTCCTGACGTTAGTAACACCAATGCTGCTTTTGAATGAAAACATGTAAACCACATAAGTGATTATCTAAAGTTACCCCCATAATCCTAATTATTATGTTATATCCCTGGTTACTTACATCTAAAAATTAATCATAGATTTTAATTGATAGTTTTGTTACCGTGATGCAATGATATATGATGTGTCCCCTTGAAAGAAGCAGAAAAGAATCCCTTAAAAGCATCAAACTTGCATCATACAATTTCCTCATTTTAACCAGAAAATTTCTTATGTTGAAATATCAATTTTTGATTACAATTCTTCAGCAAGTCTGGGTTAAAGCTTTTGCACTCCAGGCTCATTGTGAACCCCACCTATATAGCCAATCTTCTTTACAGCCCTTGATGAAAATTCATAATTTCTTAGCATGAACAAAGATCTCATGAAAACTATTGGCTGTGATTGTCCTTAAAAGTAAATAGTATAATTAGGAGTAGTTCTTGCTTGATGTAACAAAAATGTATTAGACATTCAAGCACCTGTACCTGATATCTAATTTGCTAATATAACACAATAATAATTATAATTAAATGGTGTCAATAGATTATCATTATTTATACATAATGGTCTACTTACATTATTGAGCAAGGACTCTAACCGCACCTCCTCTCCAACTCGCCAAACACGTAGATAATCACCAGATGTAGCTATCAGGTCTGGATAAACACCTTTCTGTTGTTTTAAAAAAACAAAACAAAAAAAGATTAAAATATTATGGGTTCAACTATTATTTACAAACATCACTACCTATTAGATACCATACTGATAGGGGGCTATAAAGGCTTTGATTACTATGGGCCAAATATAAGATAACATGAGGTGGAGTAACACGGGAAACAACATGCAAACTGTTTTCATGTTTGCATTACATTGTATATGTTCTTCAACATATTACCCTTCAATCATTGGCAATGTCTTATGTGGATGTGGATACCGCAGGATCTGGTAGCTAATATCACAACACTGCCTATAGTATCAAGAACATGGTAAGGTCCAATGTATACAAGCACTGCACCTAACCCCCTTGGAAGGGAATATGAAACAAACTACTGTATCAGTGTTGATCAATTAAGATTCGTCATTTTTCCTCTGTAGACTACTTTTTTTGCTTCATATCCCTTTCCTCTAGAAGTGTCTGTATGGAACTCATTAGAAATTTGGCAATTCTGCTACAGGTATTTATTAAACCTGTGCTTACATACATCTGTATAGCCTACAAATGAGTCCCTTTATGGGCCTAAGTTTTATCAAATAAAGTACTGTATACTGGTAATACAATTTTGTTGAAAAATTGGTACAAAATCAGGATGTCAACCACTAATTACAATACTTACACTGTCTGGGATCCATATGATCTTGGTTGTCGGATATGGATGGTCAAATGTTGCCCTTAAATTAAACTCTCCAGACTCTTCATCTAATTGGACAACTTGAACCTAGACAAAAAAAATGTTTTGTTTGTTGATACAAAAATAAGTAGGCCTAATCAAAACAAAGGAAATTTGCATGAAGGCTCTATCTTTTATGAAAGACTCTTGCATAGTAAGATAATGCAAGATTTGAACTTACATAGTATGATGCATTTTGTAAAATGTTTATTGGACCAGATTACAATTTAGTGAAATAAAGTTAAGTGAAAACATATCAAGCAACTAAAAAATACCTCTGCCTCATGTTAAAAATTTCACATGGTCACTATGTTGTTGAGGTCCTAGTTTAACATGTGTGACTAATTATGTACCTCTAGTTAACTACTGAAATTTCCATTATCCACAGATTACAATGTTAGCAACTACTTCAGCTTCATGATTTCCAATCATCGGGAACAACAAGAAACAGAGCATTCTCTACTTCAGCTTTGGAGCTGGTCTACAATTTCTATAATGGGCACATAGGTTTCAAATACCAGTTCTAATACACTTATCAACGTACTGCCTGGGTGTGGCCTAGACAGAAACAGAAGTTTCCAAAGCACTTGGGGCCTAAAGACAAGAACAATTGACTACCACATACTATAGATTGTTTTGAAGAAAGTAAGCCCACATCTAGGCTCAGGGCTGGTGCTGCCTCTGCCTGGCAGAGAACATTGACTTGATGAAGGCAGACAAGAACTCCTTTCTAAATAACAGAAGT
>JAAAKL020009490.1:0-15057 GCA_010016065.2 Carybdea cf. marsupialis auct. non (Linnaeus, 1758)
CAAACTTTAAACAAGTGTAACTGGAGGAGGCGGAAAGTTTTTCAAATCTTGGCTCTCAGGTCTGTAGCGATGGATCTTCAGATACTGATATCCAGCAGAGAGTACAAAAATGCACAAAAAAGCCTTTGCCACCCTTCACAAAAACTTTACCATACCATGGCAGAATCAGTGTTCGTAAAAAAGTTCAAAAAACAGAATCGAAAAGAACAAAAGGATTCCCTGGAGGTGTATGCACATAATTGTCTGCGGACAATTACCAGTACACATCTGCTCGACTGCAAGTCTAACATGGAAATACAGCTTATGTGCAGCAACGAGAGAGTCACAGGTTTACAATCAAGAAACGGTAGCAATAGTATATCCTCCTAGCTTTTGGATGAGACACCAAGGAGAAAAAAGAAAAGAAACGGTAAAACCAGGTAAAAAAAATCTTGATTCCATTGATTGGTTAAACCAATGGTCGACCCAGCGGGTCTCATTCGCAAAACAGATGGCAGCGAATTGTTCAGCATGCATTAAACACATATTAGAGATTCTCTATTTCGACAGATGTGGAATGACCTTATCCCTCCAAAAGCAAGTAGGTAAGTAGCTAACTGAAGTGGAAAAAGGAAAAACAATTCTAGACATAACTTACTTTCTTTCTTCGTGAATTCCCATATGAGCCTTCAGTAGGTATTTGGTGCTGAAGCCTTTCCCACAAACTTCACACAAATTGTCTTTAGGCTTTTCCTTTTTCTCGAGATGATAAAACCTGTAAAATTAACTACTATAAAAGTGCTCATAAAGAGACAACAATAATATTATAAAATGAATACCTGCTTTTAAACTATGCCCCATCACCTAGATTGAAATAGCAGCTAAATTCAATCTGCCAGTTAGCAGAAACATTTTCTGTCTTTACTTTATCTACTACCATCTCCGTAACATGCAAAATCAACATAGCTATCGGCCACAATTGCAAATTTACTCCTAGTGAACTAATGTTACGTTGCTCGGTAGAAAAACAGTGAGTCGACAGAGTTGAAACTCCCCTTATTGGAGATTATGCGTGACAATTCCTTATCTGTACTTTTCAGAATTTTTTTTTGACCTGCATTTAAGTAGAGCTAACTTGTAAATGCTGGTTCAATGGTCCAGTTTTTCTTTTTACTAATCGAACTACTAAGAGCTGACTTCTCTATAACACTGTCAAACTTATCAAGCAAATGATTAGCATTGACATTAGTTCTCTGTCGATGGTGGTATTAGAGGGTACGTTTGGAATTTTTACTTGTGCTTTCAAACTTGGTGCTAAGCATGAAAGGGAAAAAAAAAAAAAATAACATTCTTAAACCCAAATTATGGGTCTTCAAATGGGTGCCAGGTCTTCAAATTTTTTTCGGCAAAAAACTTTGCCTCAGAACTATTGTTTCTGAGGTTTGTTATTAGTTCACGTTTTTCTGTTTAGGAGTAAATAGAGACGACAGTTAATACTTTTTTGTTACATATTAACACTCAAGATACCGATCTTCAGTTCACATTAGGACTGGAAGATTATCGTAAACTGCCCTCTCTGAAAGTTTAATTTTCAAAAAGTTTTTCAGCATTAAGTTTGCAATTTATAAGCAAAAGCCAAACACAAAGATAGATGTTTGCACTTTTCTTCTAGTCACCCCCCCCCCCCCTGTGAAAAAATTTCACCTTATTCCGCCCTTGAAAAAGTATAACATGTAACATATTTTTATATTAAAAGGGAAAATATATCCCACGAACAATCACAAACGACTATCTTTGCATGCTGATTTTTAAGACTAGCAAATACATATCGAATTCCTCATTTTACTTTGATGTCAAAGCAATCACACTCGTAGCTCACCTACGAGAGAAAAATATTCTGCTCCCTTTTTCCAAAAATGCTCTTCTTTACGCCCCCTGTCCAAAGTGAGCTAGCATGTGCCCTGAATTCGTCGGGCAATGTTTCCTCCCTTTGGTATTAACCCTTATCCCACTACACCCCATAGCCTTGCACTTTACGAATGATCTCGAAGAATGTATTCTCCATAATACTTGCACTCGTTTCAGAAACATAATTTGCCCTTTCCGTTTAAATGTTTTGAGTGATCATGTTCATCAGGTTGATTTCAGTTCGCCACCTCGAGTGAACATCAACTCACTTCAACCATGTCAACAGATTATCTAAATCCGTGACAGCTACCAAGAGATTACAATAACGATAGTAGTTTTTAGAGGCAAAGAGATAGACATAGTTGGATCATATCCAGAGTTGTAATTCGGCACACAGGTCCGCAATTGCCCGGAAGTCTGTCAGCCACAGAGTAACTAACATCGCAGCTAGAGGCTCGAGTATCTGTTCCAGAGTTTATCCACATCAAGAAATGCAAAGCTTACTGGTGACTTCAAATTTGCAACAGAGAAGTTAAATTTAAACTGATTTTGCCGTTGTTCTTGCGAGTTTTATAGCAAGGTAGGCATACATCTTTTATTTTGTTTCAATTAAGTCAATGCGAGACAGATTTCCAGTTACAGGTCGTCCTGCAACTTGTGCTCTTTGCGCTGCAGTTCCTTATATTCTTACTTGTTATTTCTTGTTAAGAAGTTAAAATGAAGCTCTCGTACGCAAAAATGAAAGATGCATCTGAGTAGTATATCGTGTGCGATCGTGTGCTAGCTTTATTTTGACCATTTGTTTCGAGTATGATTGCCAGGTAGAAGGTCTTTCTGGCAGCATGGCGAACAAGCCCATGTTACACCCACTTCATTTGCGGCCGTGAACTGAGAATACCGCATTTGTTTACTACATTTCCGTTCTTTATACATCTTGTTTGTTGCTTGAAAACCACAAAATATCCAAGAGGTCTATTATACTATTATTTCCCCATTTATCATTAAGGTAACTGGATAGGTTTTACTTTGAAGCTGCACATTTTCAAGGCGCGGAGCCAGTTATCAGGTTAATCACAACTTGATATTTCTTTTGTTAAGCTGGATAAATGACCATGCTTTGCGACAAGATAGGGCTTACCGTAGAAAGATAAGGTTATTCGATTAGTAGGACTTGTTATTGTTTGCTAAACTTTGTTTGCAATGGACTGCTGATTTTTCAGCGTCGAGGTGAAAGGCCTATGTTGAGAATCGAGTAACGTTTCCCCTGCTACTTGAGCCATGACTACGGGGCAAATCCATCGGGTTTTATCGAAATGTGAACTGACTTGAATATGCAATGCTTTGCCATTCTGCAGGCATTTGGGGTGGCATCTTCATAAATGCTCGCGCTTCAATGTCGGTCCCAAGGGATTACTACCCAGCGATTTACTCCCCCTCCCCCCTAACAAAATATGAAGAAACTACTTCCACTGCATATTGATGCCCACGTCATTGGATGTTGTTGGGCTATTCTACCGAGAATAGGTGTTAAAAACCCGAATCTTGATTATTCTTAGGGATGATGCCACAGATACTGTGCGATTCCGCTTGTCAATAATTTCCTCCCGCACCCAGCCTTGCCATAAGGAATTTCCATTTTGCGGTGTGAACTGACAGTCCCCTCCCCATTTTACGGAAAAGTGGCGCCTGTTGTTTGAGAATAATGTCGTAAGAAACCACCCCTTCTAGGTTCTAAATAGTCGGACATCAGATCAGGACGTTTGTACTATGATCTCCACTACAGGACTATTGATGAAGGAAAGCCTACTCAATAAGCTTTACTGACCTTGAAATATTACACCAGATACAGAGCTCAGAAGAAAACATTGCAGCAAAGGTCTGGATTTGTTATCAATCGATTTCGGAAGGCTCTAGTAACTTACCCTCCAAATTCGTGAATTATTTACATCACTTGTTTTGTAATGATTTCATTTTTACTTTTGATTATCTATGTTCTTGGAGTCCAGTGTGGTTTGGTTTCATCTGCAACTGATGTGTTAAAAACAAAGTGGGAGAGGGATATTAAACAAAAGTTTTACATGCTGTCAATAGGGAGTACGTAAATTCAGTAGGTCCCTCCCAAGTATACTGACGTTTCCTTTTGTTGTAAACGATAGGTTTGTCAGTCAATGGTTCTATAAGTTAATTCAAACCTGTAGGCCTATTGTTCTTCACTACCATATGATTGGAAGCATAGTTAGGTTTATGATGTTTACAGGGGTCACAGTCAGACTAGGTTTATTACAATGGAACCAAGCAGTTTGCTTGTTACCTTCTCTGTGAGTTTTTAAAATTATAAATGGAAAATTGAATTGAGGCGTCTATGCAGAAATGGACAGTAATATCAAAGGTGAAGGAGGCTGATAGCTCCAAGGCATAAGCCTTGATTAATGCAAAATAAAGTTAAGAGGATTTTTATACTATATATTTATAGCTGATGCATGTACCAACCTTGATTAAGGACTCTTGACAATAGACATTTAACCCCTAAACCACAGGGTACCTGTTAATGATTTTTTCCATCCCATTCTCTGTACTCAGAGTAACCTATGTTTGTTAACATGATCATCATGAGCAGGGGTCACTAAGCATTTTTCAGAGGTGACTGCATCATTGATGAAATGGTGTAAGGGGGTCATAGGATCCTTCTGTTTATAGCTACAGTTTGTATAACTTGACATGATCATGGCCACATTGACAAATACACTTGTTCTGCTATCTTGTGTTTTGGCTTGCAGTGTCATTGTTTATTGCAGACACGTTACCACATAAAGTATCTTACTAAAAAAGATGAACAATAATCAAGACTGTTTGATAACACAAACTCATTTATCATTGTGTGACGTCACATTAGTGATGATACCACAACGAAAGCAATTTGACCGGTCAAGGTTGAAGCTGTTGTGCTCACTCTGCCGTTTGCCAGTAGATAAAGTCTATGTGCCTGGGAATGTTTCACCTCCATGTGTATGATGCCTGTGTTGCCTTCTTTTATCAAACTGACAGAAGGAGTGTCCACACTCACAGAAACTCAGATTGATGAGCTAGCAGCTACCTTCAGCTTCTTACTCTGGTTGTAGGTTGAGATTGCTTTGTAGGCGATCACCTTCTTTTGGCGAATCTCTCAGTACAAATTGGAAAAGATTAAGAAAGTGTTGAGCATTTCAGCCCCACAACAATATTAAGTGTCTCTTGGCTACAGAGTTAAGTATAAATTGATTGCATTCAGAAGCCAAACAAATCCTTCATTGCTACACAATGCCAGAGCAGTAAGGGGCAACAGCTGGAAATCACACAAACACACACATCAGCAGAATGGCTGCAGAAAGTTTCAATAAGATTTCACTAGTGAAGAAAGCTCTGTAACACAAATAAAGTAACTGCCAACAGACTTATCTGAGCAACCACAAGATTTTCTGTGTAGGGTTAGGGTATTTCTGAGTCAGTTCTTTTCCTCTTGCGAAGTGCTGACTATATATGTGTATATATAGGTGTGTTGGTTGACACTCAGTTCCATACAGCCCTCATGAGAATCAGCTCTAGCCTAGCCCTGACATTTCTGTCGATTTCTGCCTGGCTTGGGAAAAGCGATTGAAAAAACCATCCTGATCAAAGTGTCTTGAGTCACTGACACACACCCAGCAGCAGTGTTTGTGGACGGTGGCTATGAGTCTTAAAGATTATTAAACAAACAAGAAAATAACATGACTGACGCTGTGCATGATTACTGTGTTGTGAAATCCATTCTTGCCGAGTGTTTCAGAGTGTTTCTCTTGAGTGATGTAATGTCTATTTTTAGAAACAAAGGCTTAAATGACTTTGTGCTATTGTTCAGCTTTTCCATAGGTAAGTGTGACTGAGGGTTGAATGCACCTAATTTTGCAGGTTGGGTTTGGTTCCGGGTTTGGTGACCCTTGTCCATGAGCACCCCAGTTTTAAATGCAGATTCAGTGAAGCAAACATCATTCATATATTGTTTAAGGGTATTATAGAAGGTTCAATACCTTAACCTTAGAATTGTGTAACCCTTAGGTTATCACTGTGCCACTCTGACCATATGGCAACACTGCCTCTGATGTGGGTTTGCAGGCATGCTATTCATTTCCCCTTGGATCACTACATGTAAAATACCATTTACATGCTTTTCCCATTATGCCACCCCTCTTTTTAAATGCATTCTGTGGTAATAGAATGATAAAGACGTAAGAAGACTAGAATCAATGTGCCACTGCAGTTTTTGGGTATCAAATGAGCAGAGGGGGATGAAAGGGTCACTAGGAAATGGTCCTTTTTTGAAACAATTAAAGAAGTACCCAGCTATTCAAGAGGTTCATAGTTCATTTCATGATATGTCATTTATGATGTCAGGATAGGTAACTCATTCATTATCTGGGGTCCACATTCTAATAACTACCCCATAGATGTACAGTATGCGAGAATTGTCTTAGCCCATGTGAAAGGGGAGTGCATTCAACAGAACTGAATCATCTGCGTACTTGTAAATGTTCAACAGAAGAGCTATATGCCACACAATCCAATCAATCAACAACTGAAGGTATAGAATCACAGTATATCTACAACTACACTTCAGTAAACAATTTGTATAGTTGTGTGTTAACATGTTAAAATGCCCTGCAAGAATACTTTACAACTTCAATGGGCCTTGGACAAATTGTGAACCTTCCCTGATAAAGTCATGGTGCAAAGAGGCTGATGTCCTGATTTTTTGAAGGTGGATGTTCATTTCTACCATTGGACAATACGAAGGGAGAATATGTTAATGACAGGATTCACCTATCTCAACTGATAGCAAACCCTGTTGCTAATGCAAGGAGTCTATATTTCAATCCCATTTGTGACATATTTCTATTTCTCTAGTTTACTTTCAGAAATGTAATGATCCAAAGATTTTGTTCAAAATCCTCCAAGGAATTAGTTGTTAAAATATTGGGGCCACTCTTTAACCATACTTTATGGTATCATTTGATAATCATGCACAGACTTAGATTCCTTTAAGGAGATTAATGTAGTTAAAAATTAAAATGGACAATAAAAATTCTATGGTAAATATACATTTTTTGATGTAGAGTGTATATGAAGCATGGAGTGAGTACTACACACTTGAAGTCGTGAAAAACAGTGTAGCAACAATTCTTGTCTTCTTTTGCCTCAAAGTTAAATAATCTCCGCATTTATGCATTGAGCACTGTTTTTGCTAATGCCAATGCCTTTGCATTTATTTGTATTTGGTAATTGTTTTATTTTTTATGACTGGTTTCCCATCTTGCAGCATTTTTCAAGTCTGTGTATATGTGTCTGCATACTTATTATGTGCTCACAAGTTCAAACCATGTTGTCATTTATTATGTCTTGTCTTGTTTTCATAGGCACACATTTTCTGTCGGATGTATCAAAATAGTGCTGCAGTTTCTCAATATATGAATGTAGGGACATAATGCCCTCCAGAATTAGTGAAGGTAAGAATTCACCAGTGAAGGAATTGAGCATTGTTCAGTGCTTAAAATAAGGGGCGATCACTGATCAATCGGTGAGAATCAATATATGATCATCTAGAATGTATAATAAACAGCCAAACAGGAAAGATGATTACCTATTCATTATACTGGACCATTATAGTGATCGGCTGGCTTTGAACATTATTTTAAGCACTGATTGTTCAAAATTCTATACTTACTACTTGCTTATCCATTGGTTTTACTTCCCTTTCTTCCCGTGTCCGAGGGTTGGAAGTTCTGCCATGTCGTCCAGGTCTGATAGACACACACCACCACTCCCGATCCATAGCTCGTTCAGCTTTGAGACCAGTGCTTTTCAGGTCTTCATTGATGCAGTCGGTCCATCTTTTCCGTGGGAGACCTCTAGGGTGGGAGCCCGGGATGACAATACTCTCAACTTTTCTAGGCCACACATTTTGGTCCATGTGCTGAAGGTGACCATACCAGGGCAACCTATTCCACCGCATAACCTCCTCGAGACTAGCTAGACCCAGCCTAACCCTCAAAGAATGTAGAGGGTGTCTGTCAGCAAGTTTAGAAGCACAGATCCATGCATAAGATAAATTCTATCATCAAATCATGAAAGTGTGTATTACTGTACAAGATTGTTACTCTGGGTCTGGTTGTACAAAATCTATCTTCCTGTAAGTCTGCTATGGATTGGCCATGGAAGGAACTGGCCAGCACACTTCAACCTGTCTCAACATAGAGATGTTGCATCTTTAAGTCTTTTCAACTGGTGCTACTTTGAAAAGTATTCTTCTTAGCTCACTGAGTTGGTTTTCTCTTCCCTTCATCAGGTTCAGGTCCACTCAGTATGATGAATCTAGGCATGACTTTTCTGTTAGTATTCTTGAAACAGACAGAAACTTCTATGCTAAGTTTTTCCCCAAAGACTGCCAAAATCTTGAACTCCCTGTCTTTAGACTGCTTTCCTCATATTTCTGATCTTGACACTTTTAAATCTAATGTCAATGCCATCTTCTTGGAAACATTTTATTTTTTGTCTACTTTTTATTTCTACTTCTTTCAAAGTGACTCAATACCTTGAAGTGGCAACCTTGCCTTGTATTGAGCAAAGGATATTAAAAAAGGCAAGGTAATACATGATAGGTGTCATGCATCATGGAGTTTTTGATATATGTATCTTAGTGTTAAATCGCTGCCCAAATTCAGTCTGCAATGTTTTGAATAACTGTGAAATTTGTATCAGCCAATCTCTGTACGTGTCCAAATGTTCCAAGAACAGTCTTCTGACAGATAAATAGGATGGATGCCCTGGTCTAGTGGCTAAGGAGTCAGACTCACATACCAGAGGTTGTGGGTTCGAATCCTGCCTAGCCCTGTAAATATGCTCTCTCTCCAGGACATTCCTAACCCTGCCTGGGCAATAGGCTATACTGAAAATAGAGTATGCTACCAAAAAAAAGGATGAATTGTAAAGATGTGTGTCATGGGCAAGTGCTTACAGATTGAATTTCACATCTAATATTCAGATAAAAAAGACACTGCAGTGATATCCTATTATTAAACCTGTTAGCCATTATTATTGACAGCATTTGATTTGATTGCCATTGATTGCAAATTATTCTGTGGTCTTTAAGTTTACATTTTTTTAAAATTAAGACAAGTTATGTATTATATAACTTGTACAACATGAAAATGAAATTTGGAAATGGATACTTCATTAACTAAAGGGTAGATCCTTCTGGGGCACTTTATTTTATTCAGGGAAAAAGCTGTCAATGTCAGTCATACTCCTAGCTAAGATAACATTTTTTATGCAAATGTGATTTTGCTAAATTTGTACCAAACTACAGCTATAGTTATTATGGATTAGTTTGGGGTAGTCAGGAATGTTATAAATTATGTTTGTACGTTGGTATGTTGGTAAGTAGTCATTTAGTCCTAGATCTAGGTAGTAAAGTATTTTTTAGAATTATTATGAATAAGAGGTAAACCGTTTTTCAAAAGGGGCATTGGTAACATGGGGGGGGGGGGCAGGAGTGATAATGGATAAAGGAAAGATTATATTAATAGAGATGTTAGAGTTAAATTTTATACATAATACTAGATTGTTTTCCCCCTGCATACCTGTATCTGATGTTGGATTAAACTAAGATACATGTATTGTAATAGCATTTATAAACATATATATGATTTATTCTTCCAAAACTTGTTATTGCACTCACATGGGATAGGGTTTTGATTAGTTTGACTAAGATCCTGCTTTAAAAGCTAATATCTCCTTTGGAGTGGGGAGTGAGGGGTGAAGTGTCTGGAAGTCTATTTGAGCAAGTATCATTAGGGGAGACAAATTTTAAAGTGGGATGTAAAACAAGTCTTAAGTTCATAGCATTTTGATGATAATTGAGAAGCAGAACCTTAACAATCTGTAATACTTTTACCTCCTTGATAGTTCCAATAATCATAGATCACCCAAAATCAGAGTTGGTTGAACTTGGCAAAGACACAGTCCTTGTTTGCAAGGCAGTTGGGAAGAAGCTGAGATACAAATGGTACCAAAGCACCCACTGTTTAGCTGGAGAGGTAAGTTATTGCTATTCCTTCATTTCACGTTTTTTGCCTACAGGACTGTACTTCAAGACATGTTTTTTATGCTCTTTGAATGTTCCTTTTGGCTATCATCGCCAGAGTTGTTACCCGTGAAGAGTCTAGAAACTTTACTACCTAGCTTGGAACTCACATACAGGATAGTAAAGCAGTAGGAGGACATTGGTGGTAGCATCTTTGTATAATTTTAATTTTATTTTAAAGGAGATTTATGAACTAAACTGCCATAATTTTGTTTTCTGTATGAGTATGTATTTCATTTGTCCACTGACAGCTGTACTGTTCGTTTGAGTTGCCTTAAAGGCATGTCTACCAACCTGAAAATTTGTTGAACTTGAGAGTCGCGTTGCAATTGTTGAAAGTAAAACTTGACATCAATTCAACAATTTTTGCAAAGAAAACACTATGCTTCCCAATTGCACATAACCTGAAAATGAACATGTTTATTTGGCATTTACCTTTGTCTTACATTTAGAGCACAGGAATAATTTGTTGTGTTCTATCACTTTTATATTTTGCTCATTTGTATCACTTGTAAATTTTGCTCTTTTGTATCACTTGTATATTTTGCTCTTTTGTATCACTTGTATATTTTGCTCTTTTATATTACTTGTATATTTTGCTCTTTTGTATCACTTGTATATTTTGCTCTTTTGTATCACTTGTATATTTTGCTCTTTTGTATCACTTGTATATTTTGCTCTCTTGTATCACTTGTATATTTTGCTCTTTTGTATCACTTGTATATTTTGCTCTTTGTATCACTTGTATATTTTGCTCTTTTGTATCACATGCTGTGATATATTATACTATAGTAGTATATATGAGGCTGGAAGTGCAAACCCAGTTGCTTGGCAATGAATTATATTACATAAAGAGACTGTATCCCAAGAGATCAACAGTATATATACACGCACACATTTAGATTTTTCCTCTCTACGAATTGACTACATTTATTCAATATCATCATGTTAAATAAAATGCAACACATGATTCACCATTACTACGCAAAAAACAAAATTGGTAAACAACTCCAGGAAATCACTTAGCTCGAAATACTTCAAAACAGCAAATAACCTTTATATGACCTGGCATGTGGCACGTGACACATTTATGTTAAGAATCTATGTTGGAGACTATTTTATAAAGTTAATTGTGAGATTAGGGTTTTATACCTCATCTTTTAAAATATATTTTATCTTTACTCCATCAACAAATGCTTGAGGATATGTATGCACTCCACCAACAATTGTATTGAGGGTGCATATGCACTTCACCATCAATTGTTTGAGGGTACATATGCACTCCACCAACAATTGTTTGAGGGTACATATGCACTCCACCAACAATTGTATGAGGGTACATATGCACTCCACCAACAATTGCTTGAGGATATGCATGCACTCCACCAACAATTGTTTGAAGGTACATGTGCACTTCACCAACAATTGTTTGAGGGTACATATGCACTCCACCAACAATTGTTTGAGGATACATATGCACTCCACCAACAATTGCTTGAGGGTACATATGCACTCCACCAACAATTGTTTGAGGGTACATATGTTGGGTAATTGTTGTGGGATGCTGCTAAAATTTTTCAATTTTTCAACAGGTTAATTCTCCATGTGGTAGTGTAGCCATCATCATGTGGCGAAGTTGATCTCTGTACCTAGGAGTCAATTATAAAGCAGTTAGAGACTGGATACTAATGTGCCAGCTGGGACAAAAGAGTACATTGTTGTTATTGGGTTCACCTGGCGAAGATGGTGTGAGCGATATTCTGCCATAGTCCTGAAATTGCTGTCACTTCTTATTCTAGTTTTTTGACAACTTCCCATATATTGAGGATTTCTAAACAGTTGATTCCGCGTGCATCAGGTGTATTGTAATGTTTTGTCGTAGCTCTACGTTCTTAATTTCTAATCTTATTTGATTTACTTTCTTTTTCGTTGCAGACGTCCAATGAGCTTCACCTCAGACAAGTGACAATGGAAGATGCAGGACGCTACTCCTGCTTAGTCTCCAATGATAAGGACTCTGTGCTCACATGGGCGATTGTTGATGTCGTTTCTGTAGCAAGCAGCAGAAAGAAATCCTGACAATAGAGTCAGCCACCATTGATTTACAATGGTTGGGAGCTGTTAATTCAGGGCCAAATACAGAATCCATTTTGTCGTCAAGACGTTATGTGCATTGGATGAACGCCCATGGGAGATTAGAAACAGTAAATGGTGTCCAATGTGAGGAACTGTAGAATGTCGGGTTCGGTTTGATGATTGTAGCTCACTCTGAACTGATCACCACCGGCCTTCAGCATGTGAGGCGTGATCTTCCATTTGCAAACACTTAACCTATTGATTATTTTTCGATCAGTGGAACTAAATTTGATGATAGGTCAGTTTTGAGGTTTGAAACAATTGTAATTGGTGAGAGGGAGTTGAGGATGATGCTTAGAGTTGTTAATGTCTGGCCAGATTCGATTGCAGGCCACATCACGGGCATGTGAACTTTAATTCCTTTTTTTTTTAATTTCCACTTGAACCACGCGGTCATTGTCTGTAGACATGAAGATTTATCATTGCATGCTTGCCCATAAAGGAGAATTGTTGCAAGGGGCCGTTGACATTTAGTTTGTCACTTTACTGTTCATGGACGTCATTATTTGTTTTCATCGCCTGTCAGAGTTGAAGTTTGATACCTTGTGAGGCTGCTTGGCCATAGGAATTATATTTTTGATGCCACGAGTTACACATCATGCATTACGCGTGACTCAAGACTAATGGACTGAATACCTTTAAGCAAACACTAGTAAGTTCACGTATGACACATAGTACGTCTCGCGTCACGACACGCAGGATGCCTTGAGACCATTTCCTCATAAGATGACTGGACTGGAACTTTCCCAGTATAATTAAAATCTGGAATTCCGGCATGAAGGAAGATATTTTTGCTATTGTAGGGGGGTTTTTTTGGCTATTTTAGGATCGCCTTCGATCATTAAGAGGAGTGTGGGATGAAGTTTTGAAAACAAGCATGTACAAATTATGAAGACAAGGATCAAGAGGTGCATGTATGCGAGGTAATCTCGGTGTAAAATGACTGCAATCGTTTGACATGAGGTGACATCATTTGCTGTAAGTGTGACGTGTTTCATATGATGCATGGTGTGTTGAATGTGACGACTGTTGTGATGGTGTGATTCCTATGACCTGGTGACCTTACATATTCCTGTGTAGTTGTGCAAAGGGAAAGTGACGACGTCACATGTCAAGCTCATGTCGTGTGTTGAAAGCTTTTCGTAAGCTATCATCAGAACCAGTACGTCATAAATACAGAATCTAAAGTATCAAACGGGTTGACTAACTCTACAATGATTGGCTGAAATAAACAAAGAAGACGCCATTGCTTATGTGCGTTACAATGACAGCTCCAGCGGATACCAGGAAGGTCGTTTTTTTTGTTTGTTTCAGCCAATCAAATGGACAGTTAGTTAACCGTTTGACCCTTAAGATTAATTTTTGACGTACTGGTTCTGATCGGAGTTATACGAAAAATCTTTCGGTGATATGACATGAGTCGCCTATTACGCTCGATAATCCAAGATGTTTTGACCTTGATATTTGGACTTTAACCCATTATTCCAAGAAGCACCTGTAAAGACGTAAAAGTCAAGTTATAGTAAGTTACTATTGATTTTAAAGAACAGGGAAAAGGATGAAGATGATGATGATCATGATGATCAATAATAATAATAAATTTTTGTTTAATTTTTTTTTAACTTCAATGTCATTTATTTGTTTATTCTCATTTAACATTCTCACTGTTGTCGCCCGGCAAGTTGATTGGGAACAGCGAGATTTCTGGGTGGATTTACAATGAAATAGCAACTTTCACAACAGAAAAATGTAATAAAATGATAATATTGATATCCCGGTTTATAACCCCAAGGGCGGTGTAGTGATGTTTTAAAATCCCAATTCTTTTTAACTTTGAAGTCGAACAAGGTGTATGTTGTAGACACAGACCATCATTCCTTTTTACGATTGCCTCGCATGGAGAATGGTAGCATACGAAACCCTTGTAGCTGGAAGTTTCTCGGCCAAATGTTCATCAAAGGTTAAGGTTCAATGTATCATTGCGTACTTGAACTTTGACCTCTTTAGTTTAATCTTGTAAAAGGTATGAGGGTAAATGACATCTATGGTAACAACGTTTTGATGATTAAAGGTCGTCGGACGTCTCAAATCGTGATGCTTGGGAATCTTTATGTAGTAATAGCGTAAGTAGTATAAAAACGAAGTAGGAAGGGGACACTGATCTCGAAAAAAGAACTGCATCGAGCTTCCCATTTTTTCCAACAGCGAAAAAGGCGTGGTCATGAATACTAGCCCCCAAAAGTTAAAATTGCGCGGGAAGGTACACAGTGTTACGTAATATTGTTTATAAGTTTGTTTGATGGGGACTACATTGGCGTTTAACGGCTGACGTCGCTTTGAGAGGGACGATGCTCAGTCCTGTGTTTTTTAGAGGTTGATGGAAGGAGCTCAGCCAATTTGAACAATAATGTTGTAATGGGGTTTCGAAGCATGAACTTACTTGATTGCTGTATGGCGTGCACTTTGCCTGTGGCTTACAGCATGGCCAGATATGTTATGTCATTGGAGTTTCCTTTCATATACAGTAGATTTAGATTCGTAAGAGAACTATTTTTGATAAGAATAATAAAATGTTCAAGAATGGAGTATTTACGTGTGGAAGGATAAAATGGTATATAAGATAGCTGTAATTTAGAACTCATTGATTTGTAGGGAATAGTATTGTAGTGATTCAGCCACACCTTATATTTACTACTAGCACCAGTAAACAGGGTCACGTCAGGGTCACCAACTTGTAGGAGGATGTTTTGATCTCGTATAAATTACGACTACGCGGCAGCAATGGCAGCGCAAACTGTTAATTTCATGTAGTGGCCTAAGTCACGAGACAAAAATCACTACGAACAGTATTGCTTGAAGTCGCGTAGCAAGTGTGTGTATAA
>JAAAKL020009491.1:0-15056 GCA_010016065.2 Carybdea cf. marsupialis auct. non (Linnaeus, 1758)
TCCTGTCTTATTTGTAATTTGATTGGCTATAGTAGTTCAGTATAAATGTTCAGCGTATTGTAATTTATGTGGTGTGTTTGTGACAGAGCTCTGAGATCTATGAGCGCTGTCATAGGTCTCAGATAAATATATCGTGGCAACTGCAAGCCCTATTGTCATTATAGTGGACGATGTATAAGCGCTGCCAAGAATTGAGAGAGGCGCTCATTACAAATTGTTATCTATCACGTAAATTTAACAGTTTATAGCATCAACACCCTCCCCCCACTGAACTTGTATCGCAGCGTAGCGCAGGTACCGTATACTATTCATATATAAAATAAACTTATTTAAACGTTGGCATAGGAGTTTGAGATTGTGCAGGACAATCAGTTTACATATTTCTTTCTCCGCTTTTTCAATGGCAAAGGAACTGTACTAAGAAAATACTTGACTAAAGTCCCCATAGTCTCATTTTTTAGACATGTTTTTCAGGTGGGCGTATCTAAAGGGGACTAATAAAATTGGTAACATGTAAGAAGGCGTCCAGACATGTTTCAAAAGCCCAATGGCTACCCCCGCCTACAGAATGTTGAAAATAGCTATGAAATTACTGATAACCTACAACAAAACAAAGAAAATTGACCTACATTTTCACACCTTAATGGCACATATGCATAGAATAAGTATTAGACCCCACTCCCCACCAACCTCCTGGAATTCTCAAAATGAGAAAGTCGGGATATGGTTAACGCAGTGATTCCTACTGAAATCACTAAAAATCATCTCGATTCTCACTCTGGCCACAGTGAAATTGTTATTGAATTGAGTGACTATTGGTTTATGAACGATGGAAAACCTGCCTTTGAGGTTCTAGCTCTCTGCATTCGTGCCTATAATTGAGTCCAGTAAATACGTGATACCATCTGAAATATATTGAAGATTAATTAAGACTGATCTTCTTTATACTTAGACACTTAGTTTTGACCACTTATTTACATTTGTAAATTAAAATATCATTTGACCTAAATCTAGCAAACCTGCCGCCATTGTAGGGCCATATTTTGAAGAGTAAATCAAAAGGGGAAAAGCACTTCCCTAGCTATTCCTACTTACGTGGCATTTATCAGATCCATTTATATATGTTTAATAGTCCACCGCGTAACTCACAACGATCACTACATGTCTTCGCAAAGGGAGTGCGCTCACGTTTCCTCAGCCTAACGTAGACAGTACTTATAAACACACCCGTCGACCCGCAAATAGATTGGTCTTAACTTCCAATAGTTAAATGTACCTGCCCCATTTTTCTCGTATGTTTCCCTTTATACAATTTCAACTTGTTCACGAAAGAATTGTACCTTACAAAAATACCACGTACAACAATAAACACAATATTTATATCAGTGCTAATATACCATATCAACTATCACTTCAAAAACATACCACATTAGCGAAAAACTTGATAAATGGTGCTTGGTAAAAATTTGCGATCTTCCCAAGAAACCCTAAGTTCGTACGCCGAAGGGACACGTCGACTGAATCATCATTATCGCCATCGAAATCACCAAGTTCTGGAATGGAAATAATAAAACAAATTTACAGCGTGAAGTCTCGAATTTGAACTCGAAGTCGATGTTTATGGTCTGAACTTTAAACCCTTTCTACATCCAAATCAAGTGGAATAGATATACACATCCATCGCTATGCAGTATGAAGCCCAGCTGATGCCACTACCCTTCATTTCTCTGGTAATAACAACAGCTCTAAATCTCTGAGCATCAACATCCAGCTCTAAACAATTTGAAGGTCAGCGTTTATGAGTCATGTAACATGACTCTATCGTGTGCAACGTGTGACATTATGCTCGAATGTGATACGTCATTTCCTTTTGGGTTATTTTGTGTTCGCCTCACTCTATCCAAGTCAGATGATAAAACAAAAGGGCGTAGAGTACTAGAAGCCTCATCCTCATAAGAAATATGGAAAACCTTTCGACAGTCTATCATGGCAAGGGGCGAGTTCAATGGGGCGGACCAGTCTGCCACGTACATGAATTTATAGGTTAGGGTGGAGTTTGCTGCATTCCGATGAAAGTAAAACGTTGTAAAGTGGTAAGCTATTCGGTTTTGGTTTTGATTAACGTAGCCTCTACAGCTGCAATATGAGAAGAACACTACGCTATTCTTTCAATGACTCCTCTAAGCAGTAGTCGTTTATGTCCGTTCTCTAAGTAAATGTCTTCTCAATGCTACTTTACATTTGGAACGACTGACTAAGTTCTACTTGTATGACAGGACATTATTTTAAACATAATTCTCTTCAGTGGTCTATAGCACACTGGCTGCTGATCATAAAATCTCAAAATTTTCGTCCGTCCTCTTATCTGCATTTAGAATGGGATTCATTTCTGATAACCAAAGTTCTGCAGGATACGAAGAAAGGATTTATTGAAATGTATCAAACGTTACTAGACCAGATCGAAACGATGAATTTATTTATCAAGAGCCAAGATTCCTTAATTCTTTATATTCAAATGCCCCTCTTGTTTCGGCTGCTTCAGCCCAAGTCCCCAGTCACCTTTTTATCTATGTGGCGACAGTTTGGGAACTGCCTTCATTTAGATCTCCTTGTAAAGGGGCATTCTATGAATGCCCCAACTACCCTACCTAAAGTAGTTAGCTTAGTGGTTTAGTGTTTAGTTTCGGGCAATTTCAATATCGAGCCTACTTCTTATCAGCAGCTTCTAATAAACAGAATCCGTAAATAAGCAATCCTGTGACAATGTTCAGCAAAGAGTATCGCTTCAAATAGCAACAAAAACATTCCAAAAAGTCGATTTTCTATTGCTACTTACTAGCCATGACATCTTTATCAGTCTCCACGTGCTCTTCAAGTTCCACATGCTCATAATGCATGTCTTCGCAACTGCATTCCTTTAAATTTGTTGTGGAATCGACATGGTTCGTATGATCACCATGGTGATGAATTTTGGTGTTATTATCGTGACAGTTTTCGAAAACTGTACTCGGAACTTCTGACCCATCTTTGTAGTCCCCGTGCTCCTCGTGGAAATCGATCACTAACGGTATGAGCACCGGCATAAAGAACGCCAAAGATACCTGCGACAATCATGAATAGACAAGGAGGTAAAAACTGGCCAAAGAAGCGGCTTCTGCGTCTTAAAAACATTTTCTCATCAGTGCAGAGCATCTTCCCGCATATTGATCGTCAAAATAAAATTTGTTAAAATATCCGTCTAACACGTACTTGAACAAACTCCTATGTCAGTTTGCACTGTTAACCAAAACTTCCTGCAGTTGCTTTGTTGCCCAGCCAATCTTGAATACTACAAATTGACGTTTGGCTGCACCGGTAAGAATTACCTCTGTCAAATGCCTCTCAATACATGCTACAACAGCATTATCAAAATGATGCCAAACTGCGAACGTCAAGGACAGATGAGTAACATGTGCATAAGCAAAAATTAGCTTCCAAAATTAGGGACTACCCGTAAGGGACGTCCGCTACAAAACTAAAAGGTATCAGGAAAGAGGACGAAGACAGACAACGAAAGGAAAACAGTCGTAGCCAGCCCGACATCCGCATATTCAATTGAGAAAAGCGATTTCTTGATTTACAATAACAGCCTCCTCAGCTAGATTCTTTTCCTATTAGCTCCAGGAATCTCTTACGCTTTGAACTGTTTACGAAAGCTCGAGGTATTGCTTTGAAAAGACAAGTCATGCCGTAATTCTTTCTTTCTGCTATTCAACGATATGTGTTGTATAATACTGAATGCGCAAAAAAGTTTTAGTTAAACATGTTTACTATATTACATCTGGCTAGGTCTGATTTTCATTTGCGTTTCCTAAAACTTGGTATCAAGAGACTTGACCCTGCACTTTGCCGCCAGAAAGAATTTGTAATAGATGTAACCTTGTTTTAAGTGTTTCCAATTACGACCGCATGCAACAACCAATCGTAATATTTCGCGCTGCTATTTCGATTCTGTTAGTTGTATTTATGATGAAAGGTTCTGATAAGCGTCACACGAAAAAGCTTTTCAACCTTACGACATGACTTGTCTTTCTTGGATTCTGTACCACGAACAATCTGTTTAAAGGTCGAGGTGTTCAAAACCGGAGCAAATCCGCTCAATTGCTTCCATCTCAAAAAGAATCCGTTGGGATATACTGAAATTGACTATGAACCAAAAGGCAAGTTTCAATATCAGCAGAAGTGACGTTGTGGATGACATTCAATTTCCATTGGTAATTTCGCTAGTACAAATGGATAACTATTGGGATTCGAGATAACTGCTTCAGCCATTACCACAAACTTTTGTGGAGGGCTCGTTCCTTGTTATATATTTTGAGAGGAAAGTGTATTGTTTGTGGTTTGAATTAGATAAAGAGCATGGTCAAGAGATATATTATTCTTTTAATTATTTATACTGTATAACGGGTCTTATTCGACGGGATGCTCAATCATGGAAACTCTATTACCGTATCTAAAATCGCATCACAAGAATGAGAGCCATTTACTTTGCGGTCAGAACGAAGGCTCTCTGTCTTTGTTAAGAAGCGAAAGACCTTTCTGATGCCATAAATGGTCATTTCCAATCACAGTGGTTTTCAGACTGGGATGAATACTCCCTTAGGGGGGAATGACATTCATCTTTGGGGGGTGGAAGATTGAAAAGGTTACGATTCGAATTTTTAGAGCAACTATTGTGGAAATTGAAAATTTCGTGTTTTATACACTCGCTCTTATTTATTGGTATATTTATATCGCAGATGAGCCATCTTAGTTTCTTCCTTTATACGCATGCCTGAATTTTTTGTTAAGACGAACCATTGAATTATTTATATCTTGGATTAGACGGGTTGTGTTTCATGATGAATCGAAGAATCACAGAAAAGATTTGGGTATTGCTGCTCTAGCACAAGGCGGAAGCTTGCTATTACTTGGACTACATTGTGTTGTCCTTATACCACCGAAAGGTAAAATCGACAAATGATAGAAGTACGATTTATTTCCATTTGCGTGGCACACCATGAGAGCTGTACTCTGGCATAAAAAGATAAAAAGAGAATGCACTCAATGAATAAAAACATGACAACATTGTCACTGCACAACGATAGTCCACTAAAGCCCTTGCAAACACCCTTAGAAATTTATATCATAAATGCTACCGTCCCAAGTTTAAATGCCATAAATGATTGCCACTCGATGATGTAGTATGCTGAACCCGGGGTAAGAAATAAATCATCTAACCCTATACCCTATACTTGTCATATACAAACACAATTTAGGTCTCCTTACCCGCCACACTGAAATGTTAAGCACCAATACACCCATCCACAATCGACTCAGTAGAGCCTGGCATGTTGCGTGCGATATAAAATCCAATGCTTCTCCAGCTGCTGCTATATCTAAACAGGTCAAATAGCCAAAATTGGGTAATTCTTTCACAACTAGGGTCTGAGCCAAGTTATCATCTTCTTTTTGCGCTTCATCCAAGATACCAACGGCAATCTTTTCAAATTCCCTGTAATTGAATAGTAGTAGAGGCTTTGTTATAGAGATGAGAGGGTTTGAAAATATTAAGTTTGAAGAGATATTAAAGAAAAGTGAAAATGTCACCACCGGGATTGGAACCCGGGACCTACGCACTCGCGGCGTGCTGCTCTACCAACTGAGCTATCTCTTCAAACGTAGTACAGGCTTCCGGATAAACAATGCTCTGCTAAAGCTATTCTTCTCCAACGATTTTTGCTCAGATGCGACTTAGTTGGCGTTCGGAACCTCTTATGCAATGTCGCATCCGCCATAACCTTATGTAAGTCCTCAAGTGCTGAAGGTTGGCATGATTTTATTATTATTCTTTGCTATTTAATAGACATAGAAAGGTTAGTTTCAAATGCCATAGTTTACTAAGAAAGTGACTTTCTATGTTTAAAGACATTGGGTAACATGAAGTGAAATTTTGTGTCATTATTACTTTTGCTTTTAATTAAGCTATCGTTGCACGTAAAAATATGAAGTTTGTTTGACTATGTCACTGTGATTGTAGTTTACAAAAATAATCGTTTTGACATGTGGCAATATAGCAGAATAGAGTTAGTGCAGCTTTCCTGAGAACAACACAACCAATCCTTCATACACAACAAACCCAAACAACGAAAAGTTCATTAACGAGAAACTAGTTAACTTTCTTTTATGCAATTCATTAAGGAGTGTTACTGTAAGAATATTGTCTGAAATTAGTACTCAATTTCTTGGCTTTCGCGGTGGACTATATTTTTATCTTCACAAACAGCCACTCTATACTCTTGAGACTGTCTAAACAGATACTACTTTCAATGTACTGTAACTGATCTTTGTTTTCGATGCCATACCGGCGTGTTCTACACTTGCATCAACCACTCAATAATTTGGATCGTAAGAGCTGGCGGAAAGGGAAATCCCCGTTTTCTGTTTTCCCCGAAAAAGCAAAAAGAAGGTACATGTAAAAACTGAATGAAGGAGGATTACCAAGAGCAGGAATAAATTATTACACTAAAGAAAACACGAAAAATAGAAGAGGAAAACCAAAGAATTATCGAGGGAAAGAAAAGGTGAAAAACTAATGTGACAATGAAGAAAGAAGATGTTGCAAAGGATAAGAAGAGGGAGCAAAGGAGTACGGGCTAAGAGCACCCCAAATTTACTTCGGCTGGGGAAATGGAGATATCATGAAAAAATAACGACGGCAGGAGAAATGTAAGGGAAAGCATGGCATAGCGCACCTTGCATGGTCATAGAGGTCTGCTCCGATATCCAAATAAGCTCTGTCCATTAGAGCCTCCTTTGACAACGATTTCAATAGCTTAGTTGCCATTAATGCTGATGCCAGGTTTTCTCTGCTTCTTTCCCATATCAAATGAGCCATATGCCGTCGGTTCGCTAGGACAGCCCAAATAAAGAGATCCAGCCAGGGTGTAGGAAGCATCCTGGACTCATCTACACAAAATGGTTCAAAGAAAAAAATATGCAGTTAAACTTCAAAGAGCAAGGAAACATCACATTTAAGAATAATGTCCTCCAGAAAAAAACACTATCTTGCAAATAATACGCAAGCTAATGAAAGAAATGAATTGTTTACGTCGACATGTTAACACAGCTACGACAGTCTTACACGGTTGTTAAGTCAAAACTAATGTCAAGAAATGAATACAACCAAGAAAAGAGATGATGTATTCTTCCCGTCAACATCGACGTATGAGAGCTTAACTATTCGATCAGCTGAGCAACCTTCCCAGTGAATTAAAGTGAAAGTGCCTGAATAGACAACAGCAACTTGCACCCTTCACCCGTCCTTCAAGTATGTCCATTGTGACACATGTGAGACAATGCTAGGCTATCCAAACACAAGTACGCTCCAACCGACGGCCTTCTTGAGTTTCCCTCTCTCCAATTTCCCTCACACGGACTGGGTGGGCCCCTTCCAGGTGTGGGAACAAACCCGGGTCGGTGGTTTTCAAGGCAAGCTTTTAGAGCACACGGCTACACGCTCCATGACAAGACAGAATATTTCCTGTTCATCTCTACGTGTTAAATATAACTCCCCAAAATATCCACAATTGATCACTAAAGAGGTATTCGAACCCTGTTAAGAATCACTCGTCTGCACAACAACACTTACCTCCACCAGCACCGACAAATTTTGGTAAAGCAGTTTGTGTCAGCATGAGACCTGAAGCATGATAATTAATATCGGTTTTGTATCTCGACTTAAAACGGTCTCCCATCAGCATTTCTATAGCCTGGCCAATAACTTGCATGTCAAGTATATTACCAACCTCCTGGCGGGCCTAGAACATAAAGAATGGGGTATCAAAAATGAAACGAAAGAGATACTTCCTTAAGGTAATTGCTTACTTTCTTCGAGGTTCACTATTTTGGGCACTAAACATATAAACAAACATATCTAAACATAATTCTCTAACTGGTTCCGTAAATTTAGGTATAGCTCCGCCGTTTCAAGTTTTAGGATCACGAAAATTTCCATGAAGTGATTTCGTACCATGCTGATTAAGAAACGCAACGGAAAAATATGATTAATTAAGCTTTTGATTAATTAATTACCATAATTCACAAAAATGACGTCATTTATCATGCAACTGGTTTGTGTATTGGTATGTTGATGGCGGGGATCGATCCTATTACCTCTAGTATACACATAAAATAAAAACATGTATGCTTCGATTTACTGCTAAGCATGCATCTGTTTATTTTGTCTGGCCTGAATATAGGGCTAATAAAACCCCGGATGATCATTTCCTTTGAATCAGTTGCTCAACATGGAAATTGTTAAGGAAGTGGAACAATTCTATGAACTTTCTTCTGTTAGGGGGAGAGCCGGGATATTAGGTTTTTCTATGCATGCTATCCGCATACTTTAACAAGAAGAAAACGTAAAGTTCCGGAATTTAACTCAATTCTAACCTTGCTCTCATTCAACATAACAGCACAAATAACAAGGAAAACGTCGTCAAATGTTAACTAAGAAGCGAACCCTGTGGGTCTTTCCTTATAAGAATGAAGTTCCTTTTTCAGTGCTCAGTTCCTGGAAACTAGGAACGTTTTCTCAGTAAGACGTGTAAGACCCTGTCCTCAAGAAATCTTCTTCTGAGCCAATCTTGAATATCAATAATTTTCAGATTCATTCTTTTTAAAAAGCACCATTAAGTGGAGAAATACGGGGTCACTAACAGTAAAAAAGGCGTCAGTCGCTGGACGCCACTTTAGTCTCCATCACACAAAGCGTATAAACAATGTTACGTAACATGGCGAACCTTCCCACGCTATTCTAACTAATGGGGGCCAGTACTAGTAACTACACTTTTTCGCGGCTGAAAACAAGAGGAACCTCCATCCAGTCTTTTTAGAGATCAGTGGCCCTACCTTATCTATCATGTAGCTGGATCTAGCTAAAAAACCAGTACTAGTCTGGAATATTATGATTGTATAACGTACTTCTCAAACGGCCATTGTACTGCTTAAGTTAAAATATGGGTTTGCACATGAAATAATTGTTAAAGGGCCGCAGGAGTGCGATTTCTCCTGTTGGGTATTTAAGTGTACGCTCATCACATCTCACAGTAATCTGAAAAAAGGGCCAGCGATGAATGAATGAATGAATGAATGAACAAATGAATGAACGAATGAATGAAGGAACGAATGAATAAATGAATGAACGAATGAATGAATAAATGAATGAATGAAAGAATGAATGAACGGATGACTGAATGAATGAACGAATGAACGAACGAATGAATGAACGAGTGAATGAACGAATGAATGAATGAGCGTCTTAAAGAAGACAGCATTTACAATCTTACCATAATCTTATTGACCAACGTCCTAAATGGGCAGCTCTCTGGAAGCTGGTGAGAGAACACATGGACAAATCATCATTATCTTCGTCAAGAAGGTGAATGCTTTGTAATACATAGAAGTAGTGGTATGACCACCACAATAATTTAAGGAGGACTCGACCAAAGCACGGTCAAGTACATATATTTTTCACCTAAAAACTCAAAAGCAAAAGCTAAGAAAACTAATGCGGGGGGAAAGTGATGACGTCACAAATCAAACGTTTTTGAAATAGTATGATTTGACTCCAGATATCTAAAGGCAACCGTGGAATAGGCTGTTTCCAAAAATACCAGACTTGTAGTATGTATAGTGTTTAAACTAGAGGCGTTTGAATCTCAAAAATCCCTGGTCAAAAAAACTCTGTTGATATTCCTTAGTTCCTTACGTTAGCAACCAGCTTCAAATAAAAAGGTTTTGTAAGAGGGATTTAAAACTTTGAAAGCTGATAATTCGGTGTTGGGAAGAGGAAACACTTTCAACTTTGGCTATTGACGTTCCTACTAATAGGGCAACATAAAAATTGAGTATTTTCTCTAAAATTCAAACATTTTCACAATCGTGACGTCACCCTTTCCCTCCGCATTGGACAAAGAAAGTCAAAATCATTTGCTCCCTTGCTCCAGACGATCATTATAGTTATCAGAAGTACTTTATCTTCATGCTTGAGGTTCATGTAAAGGGAATTAATCTCCAGCAAACACCCAGTCGAAAAAAACAGCGATCAATCTACCACATATCCCTTCCAGAAATACCTAACTCATTCAAAATAACTAACGCCAATTCTTCATAGAATCCCCATTCGAGCATCCAAAACTGCTTTCTTTGTTGAACAGATTGTATTACATCACGATTACACCAACCAGCATATCTGCTTGTAATTCAGTGCCGTAACAACTGGGGAGCTGGGGGACTATAGCCCACCCAATAATTTTCAAGGTGATTTAAAGAATGTTCACAGAGTTTACGTACCGTCAGTTGCCTTAGAGCGTAAGAATATGTTCTACTTGATATATTGAGTCTATTAAGTCTACTATGTTATCTAAAAGCAAAATACATTTAAAGCATTGCATAGGCAAACCATCTTTTCTCGGCCACGCCCTCGGCCATGTCCATGGGAAATGGAAAGCCCCGTTTAGCCCCCCCAATAATTATTTCGTGGTTACGGCACTGGAAGTTATAAGATACTAGAGAAATAGAAGTTATAAGAAATGAAATGGAAAATGTTTAGCCAACATGACTCGCCCTATGACCTACGCATTCGTAGCTTGTACTCCACCACTCCAGTTACGTGACCGATGATGATAACGTACATTGTTTCCTCAGTCGCTACATTACCTCTTAATCCTATCTTCTCGATAAAAATTAAATCTGTTTACAAATGAGAAAATTGGCATGTTGAGACACGATAATTCTTCTCTGCAAGTCAAACTCTAATGTCTGCATTACCACTAGAGAAATAAAGGACGTCGCCACTTTGACTTAATCAACTTTACAAACCAATCAGTTGTACTCTACTAGAGGTATTACAAACAATACACCAAAGTTAAGTTATACGACTTTTAATGATAAACGTTATGACGTCGAACACAGAAAATTTAGGAGTTTGGCAGTAATCCAGATAGTATTCACATTTTACTCTATGTATTTAATGCCTGCGACGACGATTACTGGTGATTATAGCTATTGAATATTTCCTCAAATTAACTTAGATAGGATTAGTCATTCTTATATGAAGATTCAATTGCAGATAGATAACAAATCTACCTCTTCTATATGACGGTTACCCTTAGCAACATTAAGAAAAAATTTCTCCACTGCTGGAAATGTACCAAGGTGAATGGAGATTTTGATTGCCTTTTTAACAAGGGAGAAAGGCGTTGAGTAGTACTACAATGTTTGCTAGGAGCTCAGTCTTCTAAGATAAGGGCTTAGCTACCAGTTAAGAAATATTTACAATCGCTTTTGCTACATCTAATTAATATGACCCATCTTTTGGGACATGCCTCTTCTGTCCGTGCCGCGAAGAATTCACTGCTGTCGCTTGCTGCCGTAAATCTATTCAGTGGTTGAGAAAGAAAAGTTGAGAAAGAAAATTAAGAGATGCACGTAAGTAATACGCCCTTAATAAAGGACTGCAGAAGCTTGCTAGGAAAATTATTGGCAACTGACAGCTGCTTTCCTAGATTTTAACAATATAAAGGGACATCGTAGGTGAATTATCAAGTGGGACGTCCCACGATGCTGATACTATGTCCAAAATACTAACCATGGTAATGAAATTATAGGTAGCGGAAGTTCAGGTCAAACAGAAATGGCTAGCAGTCATTGTCTAATTTCATGAGGTAACAGGTTGCCTTTGGCTACTAAACTCATACAATGAAACGTCCAGCAACTTCATGTTACATTGTTGTGAAACAGTATACCGTACACGTGCATAGCGCACTGCTTCAAAAGTAGGTTAATACAATGCCAAGATCAAGATAATGTAAATCATTTGGCCAGATTTGCTAAAATTAGATATTTATACTTTCTAAACAGCGAGCATCACAGTCCTTTGTATTACATGATACCAGGCAGATGTTCTCATTACTTATCCACTTTTAAAACAATCTCATACTGTGTTCGTTACCATTACTCGCACGTGTCTTTTGTTCATGGCAAACTACCAGCTAATGTTTAACAACTTTCACATTGGCATGGTATCGGAAATTTATGTAGATGGGGAGGGACAGCCACACTAACATGCATCCTCGTCATACTATGAAATGCATTGCCAGACCTAGAATTATGAGAATAGTAAAAGGAGGAGTAGTAAATAATAAATAGAGCTGAGGTGTAAATTTCTAGTAGAGCTACAGAGGATATGTTTTCTATGAACCTGTTTTCGCTATTTACTTATTTTTCAGGTAATGCCCGGTTAACGATGAGCTGCAAGAGTTGCTAGAAATAGGAAAGTGGAGGGATAAATTCATGGAATCATGAAGTCGCTCATATCGGAGGTGACGCTATCAGAGTTCACAAAATGATAATGTGTTGAGTTTAATTGAATGATCGGTTTCTACTAGCTATTACTGAAAATATTACAAAAAAAACACTAATTCGCAAAATGGGAGCACAGGTCTTCAAGATCTTCCTGTAAAACCGCGTTCCAGTTCAAGTGGTTATTCTGTAAAAATGCCTAATGACTGTAAGACTGGAGCTGACAAAATTATTTGCATTACTTGCTACTTTGCAAGACGAAATGATTAAAGAGAAGTTGAATTCTTTGGTGAAACACTATCATGAGGTGATAAACTGAGCGATTGATGGACGTGACATCTGACCAAGGTGTATATTGAAAGTAATTACATTGTAGTTTTTGTCCTTCCCAATGACTTTTATAGAATTTAGAAATGCGACTGATACTGCTCAACTGATTAGATATGACCGTATGGGTGAGCATGGCTTAAAATTTCACTAAAATGTTATTGAAATTCATAGACTGCTAGGAGAAGCCATGAGAAATTAAAATCTTCGTTGTCGCAGTGAACTATTCTTATGTTATGAAGTTAATGAAATAATATATTTGCTGTTTGATGAAACCAAAGCTTTGTCACAATTGGTTTCGATTCTTTTGAAGTAGAACCTGGGGAAACAGACAAATACGGGCGAACTTTGTATCTATCACCTTAATGATAGCATCAACGATTAGAGAAAAAGGATGCCACAACAGTATTATGTATACATTTATCCATTACCTGGTAGCATACACGTAGTATTGTTCACGTGTTTTCTTTAGGGAAGGAAATGTGTAAAAGTACAACTCAGAGCATAGATGAAAACTGATCAAATTACAAACCTGGCTTTTATCAACTTTAGGTCTGTGCAAGGACACCTTGCACCAAATAAAAGTAACTCTCTGGAGATGCCCTTCAATCTTAGGATTACCAATACTGCAAAAGATGTTTTAACAAATACAGAAAAATGAAGTTCTGATTCGGTTTTAACGCCGTGCACTCTCCATTGGTAGGGCTAGGGCGGTGCCCATGTACATGGGACTTGTAGGAGCATAGAGCACTTTTATACCGGATGCTCTTCCTGACGTCACCAATGGGCCTTCCGGGAATTGAACCCAAACCCTCTTGAACTGAGGGCAAGGAACTTATCCATTTGACCACGGCGTCTCAAAGTAACATTTAACCCGAAAAGATCTCCAGGAGCTGATGGAGGACACTTAAGTACGGTGACGGATTGAGAAACCTCCAAAAGATACAAGGGTAAGCCTTGCGCTAACCATGTGAAAATCGTGCATTGCAAGACGGCTGTCATTTCATATCTCTCAGTTTCAATTCGGTGGAAATGATGCCTGGGTACTTTCATGGGCAATCTCAAAACTATTTATTATCAATCTTTCAGAGGCCAGCACCCTCTTTCTGGGTGAAATAAGCAAATGTTAGATCCAGTGAGGTCTCTTCCGTGGAATCCATTTGAAAGACATTTGGCCACAGTAACTTAGAAATGATCAGCAAGTATAGCAACAGCTAAGCCCCTCCACTTCAAATGCAAGCAAAAAATCATATAGAAAAAAGCTGCAACTACCTCGTTATTGCCAACTTCTGCCTGCATAACATCATAAAGGTGGGATTAGGTGTCAGGGAGAAAATTAGTTGACATTCTTCATTTCAAAATCGCGTTTTATCAACTTCAATAAGGCACAGTTTAAATAGCAACTTAGTCAATCAAATTCAGTACGATTCAGCAACGTGACGAACGCACTATGCTTAATCTAGATGTTAAACGGTCGGTCCTGCAACAGATGTCGATATCTTTTAATTGTGCTTTAATTTTTTATCGTTTGGATTGAGTACTGTAGCTCTACCTTGACAATGGTACTACTAACACAATGAACAATAGAATATTTCTATCCCTCTTAGTTTTGCTTAAGTAAAAAGAATAGGCCTGTGCATGTGGCGTAACAAGCCAGTACAGTTCTCACTGCTTTAGTTTGAAATGCAGGAAGAGAATCGCCTTTCTAAGTTCCTCAATAAGTGTGCCTTGCCATTCTTTTCCTCTCGTTAACCAAGCAAATAGTGTTGCATCAACTTGGAGATAACTTGAAATGTGGGAGGAATGAAATGGAAAATAATCTAAGGAGTCTAAAAGTGACTGTTATTTACTGACAATTGTCGGTGCTTCCATATCACAAATCGCCGGCTGTTGATGAAACTTCACCAAAATGCCACCCTTTGTCAATTGTAGTCCAAGTCAAGTAACTTTAGAGAAAGAAAATGCTTTTTGTACAAATTTAGGGTTGGCCCAAAACCATATCACCTTTGTTGATGGTACAGAACAACAAAACTGCACGAAATAACGAATTCATTTTGTACTTAAAAGCTTCTTTTTTTCGTATGGCACTGCTCAGAGTATAATTCGTCAGAAAATAACCGAAAAAGGAATCAACGAAATTAGTTACCCGACTGTCTTTTTGCAAGTTAGCCAATCAAAATTCTGGCTGTCAGCTTGGTGTTGTTTTGACCAATCAGTGTCCGTGAGGCTGAATGGTTAACCGAAGAGGCCCAATGAGAAGACAAATTATTTTTGTCTACAAAGCAACGGTTTTCTTGCTTTGATGTGAATGGATTCTAGAACGGCCAAGTGAAAAGCAGATCTAG
>JAAAKL020009492.1:0-15055 GCA_010016065.2 Carybdea cf. marsupialis auct. non (Linnaeus, 1758)
TCCCTCTCATCGCTTATTCATCCAAACGCCTTCGTAACTGGAATTCAAATTTGTGTCACGTGATCACCGTATACATCTATAACGAACTCTTAAGTTCAGCATTGTAACAACTCTGAAGAAGGCTAGCTTGACTAGCCAAAACATAAGTTTATAATTATAAATACATTAAAAAGTTTCTGTGCCGTTCTAGACTGATTCTTGTTTTATATTGCTTTTCCAAAGTCTGCGGAGGCTAAAAACAGGTATTTCTGCTTAGGTAAGAATTTTTCTTGTAACTTTCAGAGAATCAACGTAGCATATGTAGTACTTCTATCACTGCATTTCGTCAATGGCAATACAGCCTCTGACATTTTTCTACTACCATTTCAAAAACCTTGACACCTAGGTCTCAGGTCTCTAAAATTTCAACGTCACAAAGAATATACTGAATCTTCGTATATATCAATAATGATGCTCTCATAGCAATCAGTAGGTATTTTCTCATGCCCAATATATTCATTTGACTGATCCTTCTACAACTCAGCAACAAGTATCTGGGGAGACCTTCAACATTCCTGCAAGAATTCCAGGAGGGTCAGCTGCTTCCATATTAAAAAAGGCTTCATGACCCATTGAGGAAGTAAAATATACCCAAGCTGTTCCACGGGCAAGATCAGCAATGGGTAAATCTTGAGACCATGAAAATTACATTTCGAGATTACAAGAACATTTCGCAGATATATTGTTGTTTCCGAGCATTCTTTTTTCATCTATATAGAGTACCACTGTTCTTTCATCATCAGGAACTGTCTTTGACCAATTACATTCTAACATCATTTGCGCATTTGCTTCGCATGTCTGACGCTGATAACATTCAACCACACTCCAACTTTTTCGCTTTTCCCTTAGCATGGTACACAGCACCTACGGCATGACGGTTGAAAAGGCAAAATATTTCTTACTTTTGCTATCTTCCCAAACCTTCCCAGCGTCCGCTTCTCTTTCACCAGACTATGTCAATCATCGATAATATTGCCTCCTTGTTTGTTCTCCCCCTAATAAGGTCCACACATCAACACTTTCTACTACATGTCTAAAACAATTTCATGCGTAGATTAGGGAAGATCCTAGACTTCTGTAACACCTTATATAAAGAGACACGATAAAACAACATCCTTAAAATCTTGAGAGTAAACCTTGGTACGTTTTCGAACTTGACATCTTTGGTAAGCATCGGATTGATGATTGCATTCAATCCCTCATATAGATGTATTGCTCTACTACACTGTGTGATCTTCTGTGACACATAATCAGTCTAGAACAGCATCTGAAGTTTGAATTTCTCTCTTGCAGAAAAAGTAACTGCGTCTTAGCCTGTTGATGAATTTTCTTGAATAGTTTTGTCTTTTATCCTGCCAGCAGTTACTACGCATTTTGTGATGCTGCATAATCTTTCATTCAGTTCCACTTCCTAATATCTCTCACGAAGTGATTCCAAAAATGTATTTATGGAATCACTAAGGTCCACTACTTTCTTAGGAAGTCGCCTTTAACTACTTCTTACGTTTTCTTTGTGTTGTTAAACTGTAAAAGAACGGGCTTAACAATCCGAATATTGACCATTGGAGAGGTTTCCAAATCAATTATATCATGTCTCCCAATACCTGTTCATGATTTGTTTACTTTATTGCCTCTTGTTTGCTGTCAATGTCTCCAAGAGACTTTTGAACGTAATTGTAACACCTTGGTAGTGCAACATTGCCTTCAGACGTTGCGTCCCGGTGTGTGCATGGAGGGACTTCTACTGTTTGTGGTGATTAACTGGATTTTCTTATAGGAATTTACATGGCAGTAGTACCCAAACCAATGGGAATAACTAAATCAAGGGTTCTTATTCTGATTTCCAATGTTAAAGACTGTGACACAAAGAAAATATTAATTTGAAAAGTTGTGCAGTATCTTTTTAGACGGCAAGCTTAGCCAAGTAGAACCACGACTGGGCCAGTCACCCCTTCATCAATAATGTTTAATAATCTATCTCTAGTGCGGCAAAAAGTGTTCAAATAAGTCATCTCCACAATACAATACGAAAATCGACAATTTCTGAGATTTTTACATAATGGTGTATAAGCTGTTAAGAAACACACAAACATTGAATAAAACTTCCACTGTTTGACAGAAACTGCTCAGAACGATTTAAAATATACTTGACTGACGACTTGCGATGAAAAACTGTGAGTTAACTGGATATCCTCTACAGTGTAATAGAACCATAAGCTGGGGTGCAAGTTGGCCAGCATGGTGGGATGGGAGAATTCTGTGACTCGTCATACAGTGAAAAGATCAGAACTTTAATTACTGTAAAGATAACTGTTTCTAACTGAAATCATATAAAAACCGTGACTTAAACCGGAATCGTAACACGCAAGGAAATCTGAGTGGCTTGTTCCAAATCAAAACAGCCTTATATTATTGATATATGCGCTGATTTCCTTCGCATTTTGCTTTCAATGATTGAAAAACATGGGTGACATTTAGCTTCTACCTATGCAATATTTTCGATTTGCTCTCAAGGATACAAAAGAAAAAATCTAAACTTTTGCAAATGTGGTTTGCGTAGACGTTGCTGAAAACCCAAATATTGTCCACATACAGTGTCTATAGTACATTGTTTTCTGTCCCCGTAAAGAAACTATACGGCCTGGAAGCATCTAAACATATAAAATGGCGGAAATGTACAAATCCTACATCAGAGTTCTGGGCATTATCCTTCAGGCAACAACAAAAAATTTCGCTTCGGCTTTTGTTCAATCCATAATCGGGGGAGGGGGGGGGGGGGTTTTCTACTGATTGTACATAAAAAGCAATTGTAAGCATGGTCGTGTGTACTTGCGTTTTAAGGCTTGAAAATGAAAAACGCTGCCATCTTAAAGACATTTGTCTTAATCGCATTCTTCTCTAGCTGGTTACATTTCCCACTTAATTTACCTTTCCTTAATAACTGGTTTGTCTTACAGGTGCTATTAACACTTAACAACACTAGCTAGCTTCTTAAGACTTTCCACCAATTTCGACTGCTTTTCAACCAGAAAATATCTGGACAGACGTTCCCTTCCACTGTTTTGATTTCTATTTCCATTGGAGAAATTCTTAATACGCTAAACAGACCAAAACATTCTCATCCACTTGCTCTGTACCTAGCTGTTTTGTAACAAAAAATTCTGCAAAACTGGCCGTGATAAATAGTCATGAATAGCGCTAACAAGACACAAAGATACATGGAAGGACATAGTTTATTCCGTTTGATGTGTGTTGGCAAACCTTGAATTCGCATTCCATATGTCGCTCAAAATATTGGCCGGCACAGCTTGAAATGTGCTAAAAGTCCTGTGGTTACAGAAATAGGATCAACTTGAAGAAGATGTTTCGATCTGTCTATCATCTACGAGGTCCAGCACAGTATGCGATTACAACGATCGCAATCGATCTCCGGTCTTAACATTATGAAACTTGAGGTTTACGAACCAGCCATGAACTGGCAACAAATCAGGCAACTACGCAACTCCATAATCCGATTGGCGTAGACTCAATCTAGGAACGTAAGGTTTATCGCATGTCAAAGTGATTAAGAAAGATGTTAAAGCAGCTAGCCTACACTCTCTTTGTTCTTGCTTGTACTTGTTATTACTTCCACCTCTCTGACTGGTGATCTTAAAGCTCTTACAACGAGGCCGAATGACGATGAAGGCAGCTCCTTACCGAAAGGATACAAAATGAACGACGTTTACTTATGATGTAGAATACATGAACGTACAAACCTTTAATGTGACGTAAAACCTTGATTAAATGAATTGAAGGACGTCCTTTTCTATTTATTGTCATGCAATACCTCCAATTCCCGGTCTTCAACACACATGAATAGAAGAGTAATTAACAGAATATACTCGAGCTAAAATGCTGACTATCGACGGAAAGAAAACAAAAAGAGAAAAAGAAAAAGGGAATACAAAAAAATTAAGAATGAGATTAAGTAAAAAAAGAAGAAAGAAATGCAAAAAGAAAAAAGGAAAAAGGATGGGGGTAGGGAAGAGAGAATTTAAAGTAAAGTATAGTAAGTAAATGGTCTAACTGGCAAGCGTTATGTGGATATGAAGGAAATGTAAGTTTAATCTGTCAAAAGAAACGGCAAAGGGGCAAGGAAAGTCCACAAACTGCTATTATCATAACTAATCCAAAATATCCTCTAGTATCGGAGTGCGAATAAAAATGCGCTTCCGAAAAATGCATGTGTTTAAAGATACATATAGGCACTTCACATGCTTAAACGCTTCCACATTGATAACCCAATGATCGTTGAAATGAGTACAATTCCTTACAAGATGCTAATGTTGCGAGTATAGATGATCTATTTTTATCGCATATTAAATCGTTCACGATCATACTTAAGTAGAAATTATGTGCAAAGTACTATTTTCAATCACTTTTAATAACCAAGTCTGAAAAAAGACATTTGCGACTTCATTTCATTCCTTCAAATGAAAGCCCTGACGCCATATGAACCCACGTTAGTCGCACATGGCGAGAAGGGAATGGTAGTGGCTGATACATGGTGTTGCATGGCTTCATTTACGCTCAATTTGCTATAATTTGAGATCTGTACTCTTGTATATAGTTATAGAAGTATGAATAATCATTCATTCCCTTTTCACAGTTTCCACCCAAAGGCATTTACAGTATAATAACCTGAGGCGCACTTGGGAATATCCACAGTCTTTCTGCAAACTTCGCATCCAGATACTACTGTTTCGACCAATCTATGCAACATACCCATAACAAAGCACAGAAAACAAACACATTTCACAATTCGCTTGAAGACCCGAGAAGTAAGTGTTTATTCTATGTCAACATCCCAAGCCCTTTTGCCATATTCGTCAGTGCGTGCTTCGCGCATAAACAAACTCGAATCACAAGTTATTTTTAACTATGTACTGTTCATGAGATTGGTTGAAAGAATGAATCCAACTTTTCAATTGTCCATGATCTCAACTTTTGGAGACTGCTATGCCAAGGCACTACTAATAAAATGAACGACGACTTTTCAATGAATTTCGTTTCCTTGGGCATGGTCTATGTAACTAAAAACTCCCGTATAAAGAAATAACATGAAAGTCGCTTTGATCAACTACAGGTTTTGCAATTAAAATCAGATCGGCCTCTCGGACTAAGAAAACATTTGCAAATGAAACTAATTAGCTCTAGTGAATTGAGCATAAAGGATGCCGTTCTTGTTATGAGCTTCTTAACTGCTAGTCAGTCCGTCGTAAACACAAATTTTCAACATTACGTTCAACCACAACTGTACCCTACCATCAATTTCCTCTGCATCAACGTGGTGCGGTGCGCTAAGTACTAAGCTTGGTAACTATACACGATAAGCTCTTTGCACTATTCTACTCACACAGTTCAACTAAAGCCATCTTTTAAGCATGATCTGGATTAGCTATAATCCCTTTTCGTGTATCCCTAGTCCTTACCACAAATTTTTAAATACTATTTTATGATAAAGAGGAGAAAACTGACAAAACAATCAATTAAAAATTCACTCATTTTGTAGATATATGACTCGGTTGGGTGTAATGCGTTATATCAGTTGGTGCACCCATCTACTGTATTCCCACAGATTCCGATACGCTAAATATTTTGACTTCCATATCACTAATAAAGGGAAGATATGATGGGACTTCAACATTCAATGTTACCATGTCATTGAACAACGACGACCAGATACTGTTGTAGTTGCTAGTATTGGGAAAAATGCAAAAATATTGATCTAGCCATAACTGGAGATAAAAGAGTACTTCTTAAAAAACAAGAGAAGATAAAGAAATATGAAAGTTTGAAACAGGAACTACTCAGGATTCGGTCTATGAAAAGGTTGAAGTGTTACCAGAAGTTGTTGGATCCTTGCAAGCAGTGTCTAAGAATCACAGAAAGGAGATTGAGAAATTGGGCGTGAAGACAAAGGCCCATGCTATTCAGAAGGCTGAATTGTTAGGCACTTCAAGGGTAATGAGAAATGTCATGCCGAATTTGAATAACAATAATGGAAACCCTACAGGAATTTCACTAATAACAGTTATCACTCATTGAGTTGGGTATGCTCTTAAGTATCCCCATCCACTAAGATCAGGTATTTTCATTCTGAGCCACTTTGAGGGAGTCCAAACAAAATCACATTTTTATATAATAATTTTTATTTTGCGTTTCTAAAATGAACTCTAGGTGTACCTTTAGAAAATAAATAATTTTGTATTGTTTTCAGTTAGTAATAAGAAAATATTGCAGTTCAAAAATTGAGAGAATCTGACGGCTCTTTCTCCAAAATACTGTGACGGAAACAACTCGTAATCTGTCTATTGAAAACGTCCGACAATTTAGATCTCGAAAATATAAACGTAAGGGCATGTGATAGAACCTGTTTTAACAGGCTACTTAAAATAAAAAAACAACTTCGAAATTTCGAAAGTCTGTTTGTCTGTCTGTGTGTTATTCTTGTCCTCCCAAACTACTTAACCATATCCAAACAAAATTTGCATGTATGTTCTTGGGCGATTAAGGCGACCGGATCCGGTCTCCGGGTCGATCCGGGCAACCCTGAGGGTCCAAAATTAAAAAGAAAAGTTAACGCCGTTCGATCTTTTGGGTAAAACTTTCTAGAACCTTGAAGAACGTTTTTATTATTCTGGAGCCTTCAACAAACGTTCTTAGCCTTCCAGAATTTTCAAAAAAGTTTTGACAACGTATAAATAGTGGTGTAACCTAACATTTCCTTCACTATTTTATTACTTTTCATAGTGTCAGCATCAAGTACAGTATAAAATGAATCAAATAAATTGTGCATATATCAAGCAAGTCAAGTGGTCTCATTACACCTCTTAATTGTGTTTTAATGTGCTTTTACATTAATACCATGATATATGTACATCAAATTTTAAAATTCCTATAACTATTTCATTTGATTTTTGAGGGGATTCGAACATTTATCAATATGCGGCTCATAGACTTCTCTTGAAAATAAATGCATAAATAGAATTTTTAAAAAGTGGTATATATTATTATGGATTAACATCCCCAAGCAACGCCGGATATATCTGCTAGTTCCTCCTATAAACCAAGACAGAAACTATGAAAGACATCCGAGCACCCTCCGGATAGGCACCTATCAAGCTTCACTTGATTGACTCAAGTCCGGGCCTCTCAAAATACAGACTACAGTTAAAGGGTATGCAGCAAATTATCATCATCCCGAATCGTACGATGCTTCGCTGATGCATCATTGTAGAAGCTTGGCAACAAGAAAAGAGAAAAGCATACTCGGATGCTGGGGAGTATTTTTATGATCCTCTGTCCTCTTGTTTGCTGGAGGTGTTAAACAGTGCAGGTCAATCAATCTGTTAAACCAACGTGGCATAACGGGTAGGAGACATGAAGAAACGTGTTCGATTTTTACAACCACAAATAAAGAAAAGCATTTTAAAGTGAGCAACCTATTACTGAATTATAATTCTTTGCATTGAAAGTAATGACCCCGAAGGAGTCTATGATCAGTGATTCCATTGTTACTACTATTCGAGATCAAGTAAACGGTACTCATTCAACAAACGCCTTTGCCGAACAGCATCGTAACAAGTTTCACTATTTAGATGTTTTATTATACATAATAAACTAATTTACATATTAATGTAAGCCTATCCTAATCATACTAGGGCTAGGCAGGGTGTCATAAAGTTCCTCTATGATTGGCACTTACAACAGGTAATACAGGTCAACAGTATAGCTATTACAATACTTGTGGCATGGGTACACTTGATTAGACAAGTAAAAGAAAGAAACAAAAAAAATGATTGAGCATCGAAACAAAGAAGAAGAAAATGAAACACATGCAATACAAGATTAAGGTAAGATTAAGGGGTTGTCAGTTTGTCGGTTTATTTCTATTTAGGCAAACGTCTTGGCATCAAGCTGAAAAGTGACTAGAAAACGACTCACCGCAGCAGTCTTTATATCTTATTTTAATTATAACAGTCAGTTCAAGGCCAAACTTCAAGAACCACATGAAACTTTTAGTACAGCAATAGTTTCCTACGATAGTCTACTTCCAAGTGTACACATTCACCACTGTTGTTATTTCAACGCAGACGGTTCCTTAAATGACTTAGCTATGCCCTTAAAAAATGAATGTTCCCAGGAACACCCACTAAGATAGCAACACCCATAACCGATATCATAACATGTCAATATTTTCCTGTGCAATCCAACATCTTTCAGATATTTAATCTTGAAACATATTGTAAATTTTAATCAGCTTTGATTTAGATTTGAATGTATCGATACCTCACTGACAAGAGCTCATCCTCATACAATAGCCCAATATGAAAGCTCCGAGTAAACAAAAGTATTCCTTACGAAATTAACATGGACTAAGGCATTTCTACTTTAGCAGAGAATAAACGACGGTCTTAAAACGCTTTATATTCTTCTGTACCACCGGATTACTATGTACGTTCATCACAAGGCCAATTATGAGTAACGGTAAGAAAACCTCATGATTCCCAAGCTGATTATGGTTAGCGCTTTCTAACACGTTTTGCCAGATGAGGTGAGTAATTTGAAAAAACATGGTCGATGGAATTAATCTTCCTATTCATCACAAACTATCACATTAGTTATCGTATGAAGTGAGTAATGCCACTTCAATCGTACAAGAAAGCCGTCATCAAATAGGAGAGACAGAAAATCGCAAGATCAATAAGATAGAATGGCCCTTCCGTGTTCTTGTCTTCATAATTTCCATAAGATACTAATCATCTCACTTGAAGATGAACGTAAGCAAACTACACTTGTCACATGAAAGCGAGATAAATGACGACAGCAATTAAAGACGACCATGACCGAAACTCTCCCTCTTTCCATGTGAGAACATTCCGTGAACGTAACAACATTTGCCAAAACAATGACACGCCATGTGACATCGCGCCCAATCCACACGAGAAGTAGACACTGTTGCATTACAGATTACGTTTGTGATAAGACTTAATTTTTAAATATCACAAAAAATAGCGTAGTCTTGGACTCGAAAACATTTCGTTCAGGTCAACTGCCATGACATCTGAGTCGATGAACACAAAGGCTATCGAAACATCCTTTCGCTTGCGAATAACAATTTTTAAAGACCGGATTACATTAAAAATTCATAGTTCTGTTGACAAAGATAGACCTGAAGAAAGAAGAATGGTTCTATTTCTAAGTCTCTGTGACTACCCACAAATAATAAATCAGCCTTTTCAATGACAAATCGTCATTACACTTGTATGATTTACTTCTTCTTCTTCTTCTTGACCATGTTGCTGTTACGTTCGGTCGATGAGTACTTATGAGTACTAAACTGCTTATGGAAAAAGCTCTTCTCTTATACAACCCCGGCTATTGCAAAGGACATGGCATTATCATTTTCACCAGCATGACTACGTTACCCCTGAAAGCCAACAACTCCTTACAAACAGCATATAAAGTTGAAATACAGGAGAGAGAAATGCAATGCAGTGAACTGCATTCAAAGAGTAAGATGTACAAAAACCAAACTATACCGTGAAATAAACAGACATACAATGACTTAAAACTCAAGGCCGGTCATAAAAATGGATAGATGTTCAGATGGGACATCAATCTTTAATTGATTGGTTGAGATAATGCCTTTGAATAGTCACATAGTACTTAAGGAATCTGCTCTAATTCTACTCCGAAGGTGTTTTTCAAAGCTTACATTCATTTCACAGCGAGATTAAAAAAACAAATAACTTTTAATAAGCATGGAAAACCCGGAAAACCCGTGATTAACTTTCGTCAAACAGCAGAATCTTTTCGCACATCAGTTAAATCTAACTAACACGCGGGAACATTTCTCAGTAAATTTTAAATCGATGTACCTTTCATACTTAATTTCGTCTAATGAGAGATTTTAGAACACGTGATGGTGTGCTTGGTAGGAATTATCATGTAACTCGTTACCGCTCAGAATAGAGAAGTTAACAGTAACACACACATTTGATATATTTGACCACTTTATATTCACCAAAAATTTTACATTCCCACCATTCTTGAAATTCGATTAAGTCAGTCAAAATCTTGCAATGATTTCTTCGAGTAGGAGATACGTCCTTCAAAGTTTGAATCCAGTTCACAATTTTATGCACTTTGCAAATCAACACCGTTTTCTCAAGACTTCTTGGGGATTTAAATTTCGTTCGTTACTGGTAGCTTCAATTTGTCTTGAACACGAGATCTTGTGTCTGATCGTTTGATGGCTACGTTACCACTGAGATAAATATGAAAGTGATTTTCCACGAAAATATTTCATTACGTCATCATCTTAGTACTGGATATAGCATAGGGAATCTACAGTGAGTTCCTCTACTTGCGTGAAACGAATCATTCCTGTGCATTACAACAATTACCTCACTAAGATATATTGCATCACGTTCACCATGTCAATACTATGTATTGTAAAAAACTGTCGTTAAGACAAACGGCAATATTTAAGGAATCGAACCTGGAGATAAAAACCAAATACCAGATTCAATTTTCAGGTCGATTGACCCCTCGAACGTTCTTTATCACTTACTCTGACAAGACCAACTGAAGCAGTTGTGAGACAACACCTAGGCTAAATAAAGGCAAATACATTTAGCTATTTACACGCCTGGTATGTTTGTTGGTTATAATTGCAATGCCTATGTTCAGTGTGCGTGTGTCTGCTTTGTCTCTGTTGCCGAAAACAGTTGCATGTGTCCAAAATTGCCAACCCTGGCATACTAATAATGAGCCGGCTTCCTTCTTGGTACTATGAAATACTGTTGATTAGTCTACTGAGTGGCTAGTAAGAAGAAAATACTTCGCCGCGTCAATTTTAACCGTATGAACTCTGCGGCCCTTCTGTTAAAAGGTCACACATTGAAAATGTTACCAAGTGTACCATACTGGCTGATAGTTTCTCATAGCTTTCAAGTTAGATTGATACTGTGTTGACGCTGCCAAATCACACAATCTCAATCCCTTAGACAACGAACTCCACTTGTTGAGAAATTTCACGTTCAAAAAGTTCAAATCGGTAGCCCTATGTCGAAACAAATGTAATTATTCCTTTATTTAAATCCTCTGCCAGAGAAATGCCTAGCATAACAGGTTGTCTACAGCTGTTCAATATGAGAGTACATATCACAAAAAGCAATAGTTGATAATATTATACGGACGTTGGATTTACGTAACACTCGTCATGTTCAGGATTAAACATTTCAAGTGGATCTCAAGTTCTGATTTCCCCATGTTCCCACCCAGTGGCAATTTAGTGCACCTATGAATCACCAATTAGTTAGATGGAATCAGACCCCGCGTACGGGTACAGCCTGACAACTTCTTGCTTTCACACAGAAATGGCGGCCTGATGTAGATGTACTATGAATTTATTCTTCTGGTGATCCTCTGTGAATCCTACACTTTCATGTCAAGGTACAATAAGAGGTATCATATGCATCTTTTTATGTTCGCAGTGGCTAAAGCTGCTCTCTCTGACTTTGGATTTTTGGTCATTAAGACCTCAAAAATATCAATTTATCAATTCTGTCTTTTCAACTGAATCTGTAGCTGTAGTCCTGGCCCTCTACATGCTTGCTTTTAGTGGGAAGTTGCTCTCCCGTTTGGCAATAATAACGAGATTTCGATCCACGATGAGAGTGCAGAAGAGGGCGGTATTCCTTCTGCGCACAACTTTGCGTACTTCCATGGGGGAGCGGTCATCTTAGATTTCAGATTACCTTCTCTGCAGCTCATTTTAGGACGAGTTTTACTGAAAACAATTCTGCTTAGAGCAAGTTTTTAGATCACTTTGTTCGCCCCGAAGCCAATAGCCTTAGAGGTGAAAATCGTGGGAGATGCGTTTATAAAAGTTGTATTTACCATAGCAGGTTCCTTTGCTGAAATTAAAGTGAATTTGGAAACACTTAGCGGACGAATTAAGCGAGTTTTAAGCTAAGCCACAACGCTAATAGACATCAGTCGAAACTTTCCTCGTCAAACAAAAACAAGCACACAATAGAGGCATCATGTTTGATGAGATTGCCCAAATGGTTCCAAAATATTCAGAAACAAATGGCCACGTATGAACATAGCCAATAAAACTCTGTTTAGATTACCTTTGGAAACTGGAAACTAAATCAATACTTAATAATGACAGAGAATGAGACCTTACTGCTGCCCATTACAACTTAAGCGTTGAAAAGGGAAAATTCAGTGGTGGGCTACTGTTTTCCGGGTACAAAGTTCTAAAATTACTTTTACGATAATACAATAATACAATACAATACAATACAAGCACAATTCCTCAGCTAAAACCAATAACATTCTCCGATTAACATAGTATAGGATATATCAAGCAACTTTTCTGAACTCATGGATGGGAGCATTTGGGATAGTAAACATAACAGATCAGAAAAAGCTCTATTTCGAAGCAATTGCGCTTTCAATGACAGTTCTAGATATCTGGGCGCCACGTAAACAGCTCAACTTGATGGTTGATTGCACGATTCAAACTAAACGTAAGGCTCTCTTCGTATGAATCGATTCATGATCCTCAAACAACAGGAAACTGGTTTTCACCGTACATCCTAGACTGTCCGAAGAAGTTGAATCCGATGGACGTCAGAGCAGTCCGAAAACGCCAAAAAATTGGACAATTTCATAACCGGAAAGATATAAAAGCATAACAAATTTTACCTTTTCTGCCATCGAAATACTCAAGATATGGCATTACATTGTGGTTTTTAAATATATGATAAACAATGAATACAATTCTGTATTATCCAGCTGAATGTTGATCATAAAAAAATACATAATGTCATCGATAAATAAACAAGTTCTCTTCATTCAAAATTTGATTTAATAAAGTAAGTAAACCACTCAAGTTTTACCTTTGGATGACTAAGGTTCGTATAAACATTATTCAGATTATCCTAGATACACTACATTCCGTTGACACGCATGCTACTACTTTACAATTAAGTACTGCCTATCTTCGAATAGCTCACTAGTTGACTGGTCGACCATTGTTCTGCAAAGTAAAACATGGATGTGGCTGATTTGTTGTTCAATCTTTTGTTCTGTCCTTTTTTTGTCCTATCATCTGACGTTCATTAGGGCGCGAAATATTTTCTTAAAGTACAGGACTATTTGAAATCTACCTCATCATAAAGTTAAGAAGTCGTGATATTTATCCTTGTATTTATTGGCAATAAATGAATTGATATGATGGCGTTTCACGAGCAGCTCAGATAGTTTATTCCATAGGCTAATTTTGTCTGCGGTTATAATTTCATGCTTTTCAGGTATGCATAAGTTACATTTACGCCTGCTTTCATAGTTCTGTTTGGCAAGTTTTACAATATTGTACTTTATGTAACGTTCTGTTAATTGCAAATATTTTTGATAGCTCTGACTCAAGCCTATATTCAACATTGTTAAAGGACTTTAACGTGGCTCCTCAAGCGTTTCTTTGATTCAGTACTACACAAACTTGTAAATCTTTTCTTACCTAGCACTACTACCTGAGCATGGTAGAATATGTCATTAATTAAACATCGAACCTTCTACAGGGCAATCATTTTTTACCTCTGGAGTTGCATCTAAGGGTCCCAGTCATCTTAAAGCATAATATTAGAGTTGTGTTGATAATTGTGTTGCATTGATAATACTTCTACAGTTTGGCATGGAAGAATAGTTTACCTTGACCGTGTTCCTATTAACATTTTTTTAGTGTTCAGTATTTTGCGAAACGTAAACAATGCTTTTGCGATATTAGTGTAACAGTTTTAATAAATGCTGGGTTAAACCGGATAATATTATATGCCCTATTCCTTCGGCTACGCTAGTGCGGTAAGGGTTTAGGATAGGGGTTTAAAGCGATGAGTTTTACTGCAGCTTAGTAATCAGATGAAATTCTTTCAAACGATTCAAGGTACAGCCTAGCAATACGAAGCAGTGGTAAAATGGAAAAGTGAATAACTGCAGTTACCATCGGTTTCACGCCCTACCCGGTTATTCACTTTCCATTTTTACCACTATTCTACTGCAGTGCTTATCATCTTACGGATACCGATACAAAAAATACTGGCGTAGTGATCCCTAGCAACAGTCGCTATCAAAAACAGTGGAAATATGACTTGTAAACTTACCTAATCTACAAATTTATTGCTCTTAAACAACGTATGGGCAAAATAAAAACAACAGTTCTTGACTACTGGACTCATTCTTAGAAAACAATAACTAGTACACCTATAAATAGTAGGCACCAATTAGTTGAAGTTCGCATCAGCTAGCGGAGATTGTTCACCAGTTGACGATCATCGATTAGTTGAGTATAAAAAACGAAGTCCACTAGTCATGTCAAGTCTTACTTTCCATTGATGATGGAGACGAGAACTTTCGTTGAGAACATTCCGTAAAGATTGCATCACTGATTCTAATTTTAGTAGATCGAATATATCCGTCATCCGAAGCTTCTAGAATCTCCTGGAAGACTTTGTTTGCAAAGCAATTAAGTAAATGACATCACGCTTTATTCAAGCTACATCAGAACAATAGGAGCCTTGATTGATATTGCACCTCAGAGATTCGCTTTCTAAAGAAAGTGCTAGTATATTCTGCGGACTCTGTCATGGTAATTTATAGAATTGAAAATACGTCTCGTAACTTAACCGCAATTTGTAAAGATCTAGAAACTTCGCAAAATTGAATATAACTATCAAACCTTGTAGTAGTCAAATTATTCGGAATAGATCGAAATGGAATCGACATAGAATCAAGGTTAAATCGGACGTAGAAAGTAGATTATATTCGGATCTATGGCGATAGTTAAATAGAGAATATAATTGAAAATCGTAGATTCATGTCTTTTCTTAATAGCTCGATATCTACACTGCGCATAAGTTCATACTCGGAACCAGATGATTTTGCTCACAGTAACAAC
>JAAAKL020009493.1:0-15055 GCA_010016065.2 Carybdea cf. marsupialis auct. non (Linnaeus, 1758)
AAAACAAATGTTGCAAAGACTTTCCTTAGACTAATCGACAGAAATTTCCCACCATATGTTGTGAAATTGTGTTTTCTAGTTTTCCAGTAAGGTACGAGTTTTTTTATAAATTCTAGTCTCCCTTCCCTCCCAGTTTGAGAAGTTGTCAGCTGTAAGAAAGCTGCAAAAAATGATTCACATTTTGGTGTAGACGAGAAGAGAGCTACATCAATTACCATGCACCATAATCACTACAACTTTGATATCAGTCTGATGTATATTAGGGTCAACTCATGAGAGCTACGGTGTCTCACTCAAAACGTCGGCCTACGTACTACATTAAGTATGACTTGATCAATGGGCTTACTTGCATTAGGATAAACGAACATAAGAGCTTAGCCAATTCGAGGACAATAGAATATTCGAGGATGGTGCCTAATTCGTGTACTTTAGTAAGTTTACCGTTAAAAATCGTCACAGATGTATTGATTATAGATAGACCAGACAAATACAACAAATGTAGATTTGGTGATAAAGGATAGTCGTATCTTACTATTAAATACTTAAGTGTACCTTCAATTTTTACGTATTTACATCAGATGCATGCGTCTTGCTCTCGAAGCCATTATGGTTTTTCCAATACAAGTATTCAAAGTTACAAATGAAAATGTAAAAATCCATCAGTTTCTATGGTTTCAATGTACTTGGTGCACTAACTGAGTTCCTATTTAAAAAACTATAGGTAGTAAGATAACGTGGCCCATTTTTGGAGAATCTTTTAAACAAAACAGCCATATGATAGAATATATCTGTTAGAAAGGAATACTAAAGAGTGACAGCAAGTTGATAAGTATAATTAACTCGTACTTTTATACACGTATTACCTCTACTTCTGTGATCAAGAGAAACGATTATATATTTAATTTGATAGCACAGTTGCCCTGCGGGCACAGGTGGTACAAGGGAATTACAACAAGGTAGCATGCGACTGTAGTGTGCCAAGGGTATTGTTATCTGAGGAGTTGAAAGTACAAAATCATATAAATTCAAGGGCCTTGTTCTCGAAACCTGTCCTAAACTGTAGCCCCCACATTTCCGCTGGCTCCATACTTTGTGTTATTATATGTTTTTAGTTTAAAACTTCTCTACTTGTTAAAAATGTTTTCTCTATTTCAACTCACAACCGGCAACTGAAACCAACTTAAGTGTTCCTTTATTAAGAATTGAACAGTGCCAGAAAACTGACATATCAGTATAGGAAGTGCAGAATAAATAACGTTTTTTGTTCGTTATGTATACATCACTTAGTGACTAAAGTGTTGATCATGTTGGCTTTGGTGTCACATCGGCAAAATGCATTCTAAGCTGAGAAATATTTCATAGTACAGATCGAGGTACAGATGCTGTTGGAGGAGGAAAGTGGTCCCGCATAACACAGATAATGGAGAAATACTGTTCATATCAAGATCTACGGCATCCATTCATAGAAGATAAAGGCGGTGTTTACGGTTCATAAAATGGAGTAGCCTGAAGAAAATGTTATTTTGCAATCTTTCATCGTGCCTCCTAATAAGTAGAGATGCACCCCCAGGGGAGACATAAGCTCCTGAGGGGTACAGAAATCATTGAGATTTTTTAATGAACTAAGCAATCTATCAATATATACTTATTTTACAAATTTTATTTGATAGGTATTTAATCACTCACGAGATGCCCGAAAGGGGTCCGTTATGAGGCCGCCACTGCCACAGGAAGGAGGCTTGTAAATGTTATTTTGCCCCACCCCCTGTGTTGAGAGTTTGCGCCCCCCCCCTGCTTCAATTCTTCATACGTATTCCTATCATTGAAAACTAGGTGAAGATAGGAGAGAATATGGATACATATCATAACTTCATTGCTCAGTACACTAAGTTTTTATGGTCATGCTTAGCACTTGTACAGTAATGACAAGCACTGTTGCGTTACAAACCAAAACGAGGTTACAGGAAATAAATTTGACACCACGCTGCTTGAACCTGCGGGCTAGCAGTCACCCTATTCACACAACTCTTGTTTCGATAACAAAACATTGTAACTGATATTCTATCCAATGACAAATAACAAAACCCTGACCTTCAACTTTCCAGGTCACAGTGCTGTCAATTTCCTCCATAATAACTCCATTCACATAGTGATTCAAACATTTTGATTATTTCAGACAGATTTTAATTGACCCTTACAAAACAGACAAAGGTCCAAGGGATCTCTTTCTACAAAAGAAAGTTGAATGCTGTCGTAAATCTGCTTTCCCAAGCTGATTACTTTACGTAATCAATATGAAACGTGCAAACGCAACTTTTATTGACGTAGTTATTGTGTGGGCTGGCCGTTGTTCAGACATCACTACCTCGCTTTAGTGCCTTACGTGAAGATGAGGTTGAAACTGCAAAATGCTCTCGGCTGATAACAATGGCATCAGTTTATTTCCGCACGGAACACAAGTGTTGTTAAATGATAATAATAGAGGCAGAGCAAGACGTCAAATTTACAATGCTAGTACTTGCTGACTCACATTGATGACGTTGATCCAAGCTCAGGTATGTTTGAGTCCTCATGCGTGCTTTGGGCGACAATATGACTTAGAACAATCAGAGCGCCTCAAAAGAATTGCCAAGAGCACATCAATCTGAAAGCGCCGATAAGCTTCAAGCGCTGACAGGAAAATGGTTGGAAATCAATATTTCACACCTAAAATACACGAGGAACAAAGAAAGGTATACTCACGAATTTGATACATTTTTACAGTATCTTCCAGCAATTAAAAATCAGTATATCATAGACTTCATTTGAAACTGTAGGTTTCCTGTTGGTCTACGTAGCAGAGTTTTTACTGGTTTCATGTGTTACCGATCTTCCAAAATCATTTCAATAAGTAATAACAAGATCTTAGTTCTTATTTATTTGTATTGTGTGTAGCACTTTAGATTTCATATTACATTCATTGATTACGTAGCTTAGGAAAAATATAACATTTCTATTATGTGTCAAGTTTATTTTTCAAAATTTCATAGTCATGTTAATGCAGAGATGGAGGAAAGAATTGTTAAAAAAAATGTGACTTTGTATCAAATATTTAGAGGTTTATTGATCATGTTTATACATCTCAAGATTTTCTACCGAACAGACATACTCATCAGATCAATCTGATAGTTGATTTTCTTATTCTATGTACATAATATTGAGATAAATATATATATATATGTGATAAAAGAACCTGTAATTGATAGATACTTCATACAGTTTCCCAGCATCGAATGTACAGGGAGTTGGAATTCTGAAACTCAGATGTAGGGCCTACCTTACGCCTACTGAGAACAAGACATAATCAGCGAAATAATCCTGCGTCTGAACAAAAGTTAAATATTAGGCAAGTAAAAGAAATTTAGACTGATTATTGAAAAACTTGCCTTTCGTAGCAAAAAACTACGTTTCCTGAAAGAAAAACAGCAGAAAACAAGGAGGATAGGGGGACTACCCATGAGAAACAACATATTTACTCAATCACCAATAAATGTATGATTCCCATTTCCCCAGTGGTCAAAACGCCGTCTACATTCTTACTATCCTAACAAGTATTCTCTTCCTCACATTACTCTAGCATCATAGTCCTGTTCTTAGATAGTCTCCTTTTTCCTTCGTCTTCGATCATATCTAACCTTTTCAGGCACTCCATTTTGTTCCCCTGGGATTTCCCATTCTTTTCTCCTTTGGCGCCATCTTCGTCTCCTTCACCTCAGTTTTTTCTATCTTTTTTCCAATTTCTCTCTTGCCCTCCCTGCACTTCTTCTTTGACCCTAATACTTCTTGTTACGTAATTGTAAACGTAAGAAATTGTTCTTGTAGAGTTATGTGCGAAACGTCCCGCTACTTTGCAGAGTTCCTTGGTTCGGAACACAGATAGGAAATTTTATACTCTGTTACTGGTAAAGATGGTATACAATTATGTGTTGACAACACCGTTCCCCCTAAAAATCCATTTGCGATAACAGATATTCCTTAACGTTGAAAGTAGATGCTTAGCCTTAAACGTAAGAAAAGTTCATTCAATGCTATGAAAAGTCGAGTACCTTTAACTGTTGCTTTACGAACAAGTATTTAAAAACTTAATAGTCATTGTTTAAAATAAGGCCGCATATAAGTCAGTGTCAGCTTAAAATTTTAGTCGACATAAAATTCATCGTATGAACTTTTTGTCACTTAAAAAGTGCTTTTCAACAGTTTGTTTTCAACATACCGGGTATGTACCGTTAGGCTTCTGTTGAGGTATCGAATCAGGAGAGGGTATTGAAACCTTTCTCGTTCATACACTCTTTCATGGTTGGTTGCAGGCTTGCGTTCAACTGTGAGATTTATTGACCAAGGATTTTGAAAGGGGAACCATGATCATCCCTTATCCCTGTCTCCACCCCTGATCCATTCGAGGAAGGAAATTTTCACGCTGATTTTGCAGTCTGAGAACAGGATAAGAAGATCCTTACTAGGGATTCACCACACCCCATTGATACTCACTTTTTGCGTTCTTGTTGCCTATCAGTATTGGATCATGATGTAGGCCCTATCTCGAAATTTCTTACGAAATTAATAATTTAACATATAGGGAAGCGATTGCACATTAACTACTTTCGCAACTTTACATCTATCTTCTTGCCTTTGTTATTCGCAAAAGTGGACTTTTATTTCGGAAGCAGTTCTAAGCACACAGGGAAGATAAATACCCTATTAAAACTATTGCAGATAGGAAATTGGTAGTGTATAAGGAAATATTGGCCTATCAACTCCGTGATTAGTCTGTCGAGTGTCATTAGTCAGCCGTAAGAGCACGTGCTCACTTTCCCAAGTGCATAATCTTGACCGCCTTTACCATAGCGGATCCATGGGGGCCCAGCATGGGGTTTGCTCCTCAACAAAATAAGGACAGAAAGAGTTATAATTTTCTCTTTTTTGACAGATTCAACACAAATTTATTGGGCTCTGTTGATCCAAAATGTTCAGCGACAAAACTTAAAATGAGGATGTGGGTTAGTAAAAGTATGACGGAAAGTGCGAAGGAAAGTGTGGGGAAGCGATGACGTCACAAAACAAAAGTATTGGAAATAGTAAGATTTGACTTCAGATATCTAAAAGCAACGCTGGAATATGTGTTTCCCAAAATACCAGACCTGTAGAGTATATAGTGTTTAAACTAGAGGCTTTTGAATTAATAAATAATCTCTGGTCAAAACTCTGTTAATCTTCCTTGGTTTCTTACGTTATGTCTTAAGGTCTTACGTTATGTCCCTCACGTCTCCTTAAGAGACATTTAAAACTTTGAAAGCTAATATTTCGGTGTTGGAAGAAGGCAACACACTCTTTAAGTTTGGCAATTGACGTTCTTGCTAATAGGGCAACTAAAAACTTGAGTACAATTCAAACATTTTCAAACATTTCTCCTACAATTCAAACATTTTCAAAATCGTGACGCCACACTTTCCTTCCTTAATCCAGTATTTAGACGTCGTGGCATATTTCTTCATAAACGTAGGCTAGAAAGTTTCTACTAGTACTACGAGCTCGTGTAAGAGTTTTATTATAACTGCTCCATATATGTTACCATATTTGGTATCGACAGGGCCTGCCAAGTAAGGATATTATGGAATCCTGCATTTCCAGGAGAAAGAGCAATATATTTTAAAGAGTTGTCCATTGCAAGAATTCTCGGGAAATTCTTTGTTTACAAGTGTTGGTAGTGAACAGGCAACACCAACTCAACCCTTCTAAGGTTTTCGTTGTCAAGAGCTTGACCTGATTATGCGATTAGAAAATTATGCTGCATTTAATAAGTGAAGGAGTGAGCGGAGAATAAGGGTGACTTAAATAAAGACCTCCTTTTCAAGTTGGAGTACTGAGAGATATTGTTAAGAAGTTGTCAAATCCTCAGAACATAAAGTATAATCGAAAGGCATTAAGTTAACAGGTTTGCATAGCCATCTAGGGACCCGCTTGTTTGATAGAACTTGAACAATTGTTTCATACACGATATTGGGATAATATGTTGACGCTCCACTGGTTCATAAGGCCTTGAAAACCGAACTTGTTTCTTGAGAAGGAGGGGGATTGCGAGTACTATATACGACATGAGGTATACCACCCGTTACCTCAAATTGATAAAATGGGTATAATATATAGGGAAAGGAATTGGAGAACTTACCTTCCATTCGAAGCACACTTCTTTAATTATGTTTAAACTGATATTATTTTAATTTGCAAGCTGAACAGTAGTAAAACTAGGTAGACAATTATCAAGAAGGGGTTTTTAGTTAATCTCAAGAGGTTTATTGTACTTCTTAGCCAAAGGAATATCTTACTGTTGTGCGAAAACTATTACAGTGCAGTGCCTGAGTCGATTATGCAATGTATGTTCAGTGGTGTATGCAGAAAATATAGTTGGGAGGGGGAGGCAGGCCTAAATTGGCAGTCTGAGACAGAACATTGCAGATTTTTGAATATTTTGCTGCAAAATACAGGTCAAATGCTTGACATAATCACCATCCGCCAGCAAAAAGCCAGAAGCATATCACCATCGGTCAGTTTTATTTGTTTCGTATTGTAGAGGGGATTATGGTCAACGCACTTCATCGTATGCCAGTGTAAGCACTCTCTACAGTGGCTATGACCAACTGTTTTCAAGTCAACATTTTCAATAAAATATCATAGAGATTTGATGTTGTATTCTCTTGATAGTCGTCAAACGAAGTAAAGCACAGAGGGGTGTATCGAACGATTTGTATTGTTTTACTACATACTAGTGAGCAGGACTTAGATTTAGACTACAAAACTTATCCATTGATTTCGTATATCCAGGATAACTCATTTTGAACTTTTTACTGTCCATTCATATGTGAATGTATCAGCAGGAAAGTGAACTTTTAAGTTCTCTCTTATGATTTGGTACAGCGCATTGCAGGCAGAAAGAATTTGTTATTGCAACAGTCCTTTTTGATTAAGGATGTAGCTTAAACTGGTAATTCTTGATCAAAATATATCGGAAGCGGGGAAGCCAGATCGGAAGCGGAACGAAAGCAGATCGGAAGCGGGGAAGCCAGATCGGAAGCGGAACGAAAGCAGATCGGAAGCGGGGAAGCCAGATCGGAAGCGGGGAAGCCAGGTCGGAAGTGGGGAAGCCAGATCGGAAGCGGGGAAGCCATAAGTTTCGTTGTTTTTCGTATTTCATTTTTATTATTGATGCTCTGAGAAGTGTCAAACGAAGATACCTTATGAGTAAGAAAATCAGGTTGCCTTTACATTCTCTATCGCAAACATACCTATAGATTATTGTGTTTCATTCTATTGGTTCCCTATGAGAACAAGTCACGAATTAAGCGGCTTTTTGTGTTAGAATCATCAAATTGCAGAGTTACTAAATGTTGGAATTGATACCAATTATGCGCCAACCATTATGAGGCTATGTCAGGACTACGAGGTCATGACGTCAATCCCAGGTGGTATCCTTATTATTCACTTATACCATTCAGTAGTTGGTCGTTTGTATTGCTGTAAGGAGGTCGGTTGGGTCTAATCATGTTAAGGTAAAATATATCGAAGTTGATTGAATATGATCAAAGTATACGTTTATATGATCCTGAACTCTGCGCGACTCGGCGAAATTTATCACTAAGTTGAGAACTGCCTTGGTTTTTTGGTTTTACTGCGATCACTAATGTCTGAACCTTTCTACGTTACGAAAGTAATACGTTTTCTATAAGACGAAGTATTTTGTAATTGTGCAGTTCTCTACAAACGATTAATTGATAAGAAACGAATCGAGACGCTTTGTAAATCTAAGCAACGATTCCCTACTCCGAGATAAAAGGGGAATAAAATCAATCAGCGGTTACGTTTTTGAAAAGGTAGTAAGCTATCCTTAGTACAAACAATTTTAGTTTTGACCTCTAACAGGTAGGACTGCTACAATATTCGAGAGTTTTATTTCGTTTACAACGAGTTTAGGATTATTCTTAATGGAAACTTCGTAGACCGTCATTTGTTTACAGCTTGTTACTAAGTGGAATCGTTAAAGAGTCACGTATTCTTTTAGTACTGCCTCTAGGATCCATCATTATTTTAACTACGGGTCCTTGGTGGCTTTCTGCAGCCCCTTGTTTGCGTATCATAGCTTGGTAATGGTAACTTTAGTTTTGACCTCTACTAGGAAGGACTACTACAATATTCGGGAGTTTTATTTCGTTTACAACTCATAAAACTGGAGTTTAGGATTATGCTGAATGGAAACTTTGTAAACCTTCTTTTGCCTCTAGGATCCAACATTGTTTTAATTACGGGTCCTTGGTGGCTTTCCACAGCCATGGTTTGCGTATCAGCTTTCACATCCATAAGTTGACTATCTCTTCTGAGTTCAGAGTAAAGGACATAATAATCAACATTTGTGTTAGTTTATTAGTTCAATTGAATGCAATGACAATACTACGTTATTCTTTTACTATTTTAAATATTTGTGTTATGAGCGTAGCTCACCCATGGGTTTTTTAAAATTCTACGGGTTAACCTAGCTTCGTTGGTCACGGGTTCAAATCCAGTAGGTGACATTCTTTTCTTTTTCTCTTGTAAGTTTTCAAACTCTTCCAAACATATAAACAGACGCCCATTCTTTTTCAAAAACAAAATAGACTACGCATTGTACAGAGTTTTAACTTTGAAGTTTCCGTTCACTTGCAGTTATAGCTTGTCATGATAGTCAAGATTCCTAGCGGTTTTTAGGGACGGCAACAACTGAAAACATACAGTTCAATAGCATTGCAGTGTGCTCTATTCACTGCCTTCCCTGAATTTCTCTGTGTCAGTACCATTACCAATAAAGCCGAATGTTTGGTATTTCAATAGTATAACTTCGCCAAAACTGACCTTGAGTTTGTCCGCGAGTCTACCATTTCAAAGTGAGGTTAAGTGTATATTGCTCTTATGCACATGGCGGCTTGGAAAGAACGGCACTGGAAGACGAATTTACTACAATGCAACTGCAATTAAGAACATCCCTTGATTAAGCGGTTTACCGTTTAATCCTACAAATGAATAAGTGCCGGATAGGCAAGTCCTAAGCAAAACAGCGCTAATACAAATGTTTCGCATTTTCACACGTTAAACAGTGTTGTTTAATTTAACAGGCATTGTTAACATACTATTTCTTAAATAAGAGCCACACTAGAACTCTTGAGTAATAGTTATTGCCGTGGCATTTAATCACTGCATCAAGGGTAAGCCAAGTAGCAAGTGGCAGTGAAAAAACAGCTTTGAGACCATGCGTTGCATTGTAACGTCTACCAATAATTCATTTAATCGCTTTGAAACAGAGTATTATTTGTCCCTAAAGCTTTCAGGCACTCTTTTCTTGCTGGGGCTGCGTACGTTTACGAGTTGAAATAACCATCGCTTCTGATTTTTGTATCTTATTTGGTAGATGTAACTCTTGTTTATTCTCTCTTTTCTAGATTATGATCTTAGGGAGTCAGCCTTCCCTCTTTGCTACCGTCTGCCCCAATCTTGCCGAATCTTCCTACAATTTCAAGTGTAATAATAGCAAGCGAAAGGAAGAAATCAGATTAAGCCTTGATGGTGACAGTCCTGATTCTCAGTTAGGAAACAAAGCCATTTTATACGTTGGAAGACAGCGAGGATGCACGGAATCAAGGCATAGAGATGATAAATCACAAAGTACGCCTAATACCAATACGATACCATTCACATGTATATGCAAACTGTTAGTGTGTGCAGATAATAGGAGTGAATTGCGGGTCACAAGCGTCGTGATTTATGATGCAGCTACTGGAAATCTCATGAGGATACCCGTAGAACACATTTTGCTTAATCCAGCTTCAGTGGATAGCTCCATGTTTGTAGAGCCATTGAAATATTCACTATTACAGCACATCAGAGACGCTGCTTACGGCTTTTTAAAGTTAGACTTTTACGAGAGGCTGAACACAACCGCATACAAGCCAGACATGCGCTCTTGGGTTAGACATGCTTTTAATCAAGCCGAAAAGTATTGGAAAGTGACTATATTCCCTAAAGATGGTCACGTACAGTGCAATACTCCTGGTACCGCTTATCTAGACAACGCGATTAAGTTTTTGCCGGCAGATAACCGCACGCGGTCACTGTACGCCGGTGAGGATTATTTGATACAATTATGGACACAGTGTGATAATAAAGAATGCGCTAAAGTGAACGAAAAAGGAGACTCTGTTCTAGCAAATTCGCTTCACTTCATTCCTTCCTTTGCAACAAATGTCCATATACCTGTAAGCAAGCGATCAACCAAAAACAGTATATCTGGACATCACCTCTATCAATCCAAGTCATTTGCCTCCGGTTCTATCAATACCATAATCGACCAGAGACTTTGCAACCCGCAAAACAACGAACTACAGAAACAATTGAGGAGAGGGCTTGGCATTGATGATAGCTTGTCGACATTAGAACGTGCATTTTTAATCGGTATTGGAACATTAGGTCTTGGATACAATTTTTTCTACAAGGGAAATAGGAAATCCTGGAATATGAGACCAATTGTAGGAGTGAAATCTTCTAAATTTGGAACTTATAAGTCTAAATCTGGACCCTTTACATCCCCTATTAAGAGAAAACGGGGACGATTCTAGGGAAGATATATTATGATAAGTTAGTAGTTATAGAATGTAGATGATAAGTCTTGAGTTGTTTCCTTGCTGCTTCGTATCTGTGGTAAGAAAAGCTTGCACTGTTACATTAAACAGACGATAAAAGCAATGAATTGACGAAGGTAAAGATTAAAACCTACAATTTTTTAGACTAGGAAATTTTTCAAGCAGCAGTTTTTGTCCTTTTATCAAATCTCAACGTATTATTTCCTAACAAGAGGAGTCTCCGGTAAACTCGACAGTTCATATTTTTAGTCGGAGGCAAAAGTGACAAAAAATAGTTAATTGTTATTGATAGCTTTGGGTTATGTAAATAGGTTGCTCGCTTGTGTCGCATTGAAGTCTTGAATCAATTTTCTTTTTCGCCGAGTGACAAAATTCGGAGGGGAAGGGGGGGGGGGGGGGCAGGAGGGCGTTACCCGCTTGCCTTGTTAAGTTTCTTCTATTTTAGGCGGGAGTCAACCACCTCTCTTAAAATCTATCTAAAAAGTATTTGATCTTTATGTGAGGTTTTGGTTGTACTTTACACTTAAATGGAGCAACCTACAGATTATTTCTAATATGTATATCTAAGAATGGTCACGTGGGGCCCAGGCGTCAATATGGGAAAGGATACTAGCAAACGACATCACTGATGATTATCAGATTATAGTGAACTTTCTGATTGCTTTTCTGTGTTATGGTGCACAAGCAGTGATTAATGTCAAAACTGAGGTTGGATAAATATTTAAAAGCAGTTCCCTAGCATAGCGATTTGCCAGTTCACTAAATGGTCTCTTGTCGTTAGAAGTTCGAACCGCCGAAATTTATGGTGTGTAAAATCATATTGCCTGTCTGGGAGCTTAAAATGATGTTATCTTCAATCCATTGTGTAGCCTCCTCCTACGATGCTATACATGGCCGCCATTGAATTAACATTTCAGAGAGGTTGTTAAGGATAAGTCTATTAAAAAGTGTTTTTGGTGGTACAAAACAACAAAACCGCACAAAATAGCGAAAATACTTTAGTACTTTAAGCTTTTTTCGCCTGACACTCCTCAGATTACAAAGTCGTCAGAATTTGTCTTTTCATTGGGCCTATTCGGTTAAACATTCAGTTCCACAGACACTGATTGGTCAAAATAACACTAATCTAGCAGTCCGACTTTCAAAACACAGTTGGGTATAGATTTCATTGATTTCTCCTCAATTTTGACGATTTTGTACTCTTAGGAATGTCAGACGAAAAAAGCTTTTCAGTACTAAATTGTTTTCGCTATTTTCGTGCAGTTTTATAAGTTTATTAGTGAGGTCACTCTAAATTTTGAGTAATTGCTGAAAAGTATCAACCGAAAGTTTGTTGACGGTGTACAACTGGTAAGAGACTGTTTTGCTTGAATATCCATTTCGTACGTATTATTACAGATATTGCACATCAGCATCATCAATGCGCATCAGCATCATCAATGCACATCAGCATCATCAATGCACATCAGCATCATCAATGCACATAAGCATCATCAATGCACATCAGCATCATCAATGCACATCAGCATCATCAATGCACGTCAGCATCATCAATGCACATCAGCATCATCAATGCACATCAGCATCATCAATGCACATCAGCATCATCAATGCACATCAGCATCATCAATGAACATCATTACCTGTAATGAACGGCTAATGGACCCTGTAAGATCAAAGCATCTCAGGAAGAAGAATTAAAAATTCATTTACGTCATAATGTCACTGGAGACGATAGCAGAATACTAGATCACCTGGGAATACAACAGAGACCGACTGACCCACGAATACGATAATCTACAGGGTCCTCGTTTGAGCATTGCAAGTAAGGATGATAGTAAAAAGAACATACCCTTCTAACAAAAACGACGTTCTCAAGAAGGAATTTCAATGGGGGACACTTATCGAAGTACTGTAACGACAATAAGACACAAGGAAACGCTGTACCTGAGGGAGAAGCGTTTAAATCGGGTAAAGTCCGTTTTCGTTGCGGGGGAGTCGGCAAGCGACTGGATAATAGATAGCGAAGTCTCCAGTCACATAACTCAATCTGTTGCAAAAATGGGTAACAATGTAAAGCCTAAGGAGATAATCTTCAAGTGTTCCTGTTTGACAACAAATGTATATAAATTTCAAGTACAAAACTACAAAACATGAACATGAAACATAAATGTGTGTGCATCCCACAATTACTGTAACTTGAAAGGTTTTGCTGCACAAAATTGAGTCTTTAACAGTTTAGCTTTTCTAAGAACAAGGGACTATTTGGTCTACATTGTAATCCTTGTCGAGGTATCACTTCTTTTTCTATACAGTGCAATCATTCTATGTTGCATAGAAACTCGGTAAGCTTTGGAATATGTTTATCAACCAAGTCCGCGACAGATTTACACTAGCTTTCTTGGTGGTAAATAAATCCAAAATAAATAGGTAAGAGATAAGAGACCAAATATATACATATGCAGCATACATCTTAAAGTTTTACTACTGTGATTTCAACAATGTACATAAAGAATGCCAAGAATTAACTGTAACAATAATATCTGAAAGCTACTTTGCTACCGTTTAGGCAAAAACTTACGAGTCAAACTTCCCCACTACATATCCCTGCCAGACCCCGCCGTACAATACATAGTAAAACATTTAAAAAGGAGTAACTTGTAACAAAGATGCAAAACACAACTCTTGAGCTCCCTTAAATGATTGAACTGAATTGGCAGATCTCGCTATTACTACAATTATGGGCGTCTGCTTCATATGAAAACTGGACGTTCTTTGGCACTTTCCAGGAGAAGCAAGTGCCCCTTTTCGCAACACCTATAATAATCAATGACCAGACTTTATATGCCGTTTTTACAAAGATAACGAAACATTTGGGGAAAACGAAGATTGATGAAGAGTCGGAAAAGAATCTCGAAAGAGTAAAGTAAAGTGAATTGTCTGTTAAACGTGAGGAAAGCGACGAAATAATGACCCTTTACACGTCCCGCTCACGGTATGATCATATTCCATTAGCATAAACATTGCATCAGTCTACGGGCTAATGAAAAAAGAGTTAAAGTTTTTGTTCCTAAAAAGGTTCGTTTATCATATAGAATGTAACATTTCCAGAAAGTCGCGACAATCGTCACAATTTTTCGTCGGGCACTTGTCAGAATACCGTCAGAATACCAATCGCCAGAACGGAATCGTTGAAAGAAAAAAATTGCACTCAGATTTGTTACTGACATAGTCAAGCAGAACTTCGGCTACCTGAATCGTGCTGTGCTTCAAACAAATACGGATAACGTTAGTGAGTAATTAAAAGGTTTACCTGAAAACTATAGATTAGAATCAATAAATTTTGCAACTTCGCTCCCACCCCTTCTTATCTTCAAGTAACACTCCAGTCTCCCAAAGACATAGAAACCTCTTGTTTGATAAAAATGCTCACGACCGTTTTATCTGCTTCCCAAGGGCTTTGATCCTTTTCCTTGCTAGGAAGGTCGCATTATCCTAGATACAGAAAAACAGTTATTTTTGACGTTCCACTTTCAATTCCTGGATATTGACTTGACTTCTTCTGCCGATAAAACACGATCCCAATAAGCAAAACTGTGGAAACGTGCTACGTGCGCTACGTGCAATCGACGGTAAGGTGTTAAAATATCGACTGACGTTCTAGTTGACCTGTTAGGTTCAACTTTTGTTCCGTTAATGTACATCTCAAATGTTCTCTCTGCAATGAAAGAAGAAGGTCAGGCTCAGTTTGATTAACATTTTGCCATACATTTTAACTGCAATGTTATTTATATCTGTAGCTGTTGTATTCTTTACCCTATGCATATGTTTTATAAGTACATAAGAGGTGGAAAAGGAGAGCTACTTGAAGTGGAGCCCCCAAACTATTTCTTAAATAGTTGATTTTCTAAAACTGCGTTTCCCTCTTAATTGTTAAAAGTATAGTGTGTTAAAAAGCACTCTCAGTATAAGGTTTCACAACGCTGAAACTTGGTTCAGAAAATGCGTCCCTAAAAGCGTTTTCGGTTGTGAAGGGTGCAAATGTGGCGCACCCCGCAAACTACAGAGGCACGTCTGACTGTCGATGGATCTCAGCTACGAAAAATATTACTTTCGCATTCTTTCTTTTGTTAGTTACAACCAAGAATAAGCCTTAAAGAAATGTTTTTAATTTTACTATAAAGATGTGGAACACCAATGATATTATAAGAAACAAAATTTGCTTTTTAGTTATTTTATAGTAATAATTTCTTCCATGTGTTATACCAACCAGGAAAAGAATATATACAAATCTTTACAAGATTTTGCACAAATGTGGTGTCACAAATTGCATATGCAGCGTAATACTTGCATGCCAC
>JAAAKL020009494.1:0-15054 GCA_010016065.2 Carybdea cf. marsupialis auct. non (Linnaeus, 1758)
AATCTTCCGCAGTCACCATTTTAGTTGAAGCTGTTTAGAAATCACCAATTCAAAATTGAACGCCCTCAAATAATGCCTTCCACAATCAACAAAACTTAGTTGAACCTCTTTGCAATTAGAAAATGGTATGCGACGGGTTATATATTACTCACTTTCTCCGCCTGTGGCAAATTGTGCACCAACATAGCTTATGTCTCTCCAAAGTTTTCTATCCAAAGTGGTTTTGTCCAACTCATCTATGGTGAGACCAGACCATTCATGGTCATGTCTTCTATGCGAGAGGTTGGCAATATCTAAATGGAAATGATGCCTCTTGGTGACAAGAAATAGAGACGTAGGTCATTCCATATCAATCTATACAGAAACATTACTCCCATGCCCATCTATAGCCACTTTAAGGTCCAAATGAATAAGCAGAAGAGAAACTCTAATTAAAACGTTTTATTTTGTTTGTATAAATTCCTAGAGTTAAATCTAGGAGATTTATACTTAGTTTTGATAAAATGCAGCTGTTGAAAGGTGCTAGGAATCAGATACAAAGTCACCGACTTGCACCCATTATCATGAAATCAGAGGGGTTTTTTGGAAACAACTAAAAATTGCTTTAAATTATAAAAAACCAGGTAGTTTTGTAGATTTCCATGAAGAGTTTATAGAATTAAATTTTTCCCGTGGCTACTCAGTTAATCAGTAGACAGTCCGCCTACTCGTGCTGCTGAAATAATCCCTTCATCTACCTTATGTACTCATACTCCTGTTTAATTTGGTTTGCATCGAATGCTAGTTAATAGCAAATATGTTAAACAAAATGTAAGTTGTACTTGTTGCAAAAGGGGGATGTAAGGGACAAAAGCCTACACATGTTGTATCTGTTTATGAAATAATGGCAAAACTCCTGTCTCATCCTGTATTCTGTAATAGACTTATGTTGTCAACGCAACTTTGATGCGACACGCAGTTTTATACTATGATATTACATGGCTTATTCTGAAAAGTTCAAACTTTCTTGATGCTAACAATTAATTTTTTATACTGCAGACTGCTGAGGGTGTGAATGAATACTGACACTAGCTCTGCAACCCCTACAAGTCATGATTTTAAAAAGGACCTCTGTAACACAGTCATTCGATGCTTGTCGAGACCAAAATAAAATTTGTTCACATCCAAAACAGGAGCAGGTGCCGTTACACCATTTGAGAGTTGTTTGTTAATTTAACAATAAGTTGAGAGTTGATAGGCAAAATGAACTTAATATCCAACTCCAGTTTAAATAAATTTAATATAAAACACAGTTTTCACGATTGTTTTGCTGTTAGAATTTTTTTGTATACGTATTTCCAGATCTCAGGTAGGGATGGCTATGGAATCAACCCACAACACATTTAACAAATAAATTATTATGACGATGCTTCACGTGATGAAGTAACAAAACGTTTATTGGCCATAATAAATTTTTCTCTAAATTGCATTAGTAAGTTGGTAACCAAGTTATGAAATGGGAGGGTGCAAAGTATCGCGTTCAAGCTACCAGTAATGATCGTTTGAATATGAAGAAGGTATAGGAGAGACACTGTTGATTTTTTTCCGTTCATAATACTGTGAATTAACTTTACATACTAAGTTTCCACAGGGATAATATTGAAGCGTATCTCTTTTCTTGCTCAAGATATCGTTCAATCATCATTAAGGAGTATCATTATCGACCAGACAAAAACAGGGAATGCATACATATTATCGACCTTATACTTTGATAATATTATGACGTCACATACAAGTACTCGATTTCGTTCTCCAATGTGAACGTAATAGTAGAACCTATCCTTCCAATTTATCACAGAAATCTTTACGAATGACTTTTGTCCTCTTTTCATCAACTACCAATTATCAAACTAGTTTTCATTCACATAGGAATGTTCTATTTCTCTATCTTCTGTAGAGGTTCTTTAAATTTTAAAAATTATAGAAACGTGATTTTGTTATAAAAAATCAGGAAGTATCTTCGTTTCATGCAAGTTTAGTAATGAACATTCTAATATCATTTGGCCCTTTAATTGACAAGTTGGATCGTATGAGTGACAGTACGACGCCGGCTAAGGACACTATAACACAATCCTTTTTATATTGCATTAAATCCTAAATTTGATTAGCTTTGCTCTGTAAATTTAATACCAAACTTCTCAGCTGCCATCGTATTCTTAGTTCTTTGTTAGTTTTTTTGTATACGTTCAGCCTACTTGCACGGACTATTAACGTACACAACGGGTAAAACGAAAGGGGTCTGGTGTCCACACAGTAAACATTATCATAGAAACTTTCAAAAAGAAAATGTGATTCAATATCGAAGTCTAAAAGATGAAGAAAGTAATATGAATTCAAAATAGATATTCAAAAGGTTTGTTTATCAAACTTGCACGAAGTAGAGAAATCATTTCAGGGCTTCCTTGAAAGCCCGGACTGTACTTTACGGTACCATTTACCTTTAACTTGGGTATTCTGGAAGTGGTTCACATAAAAGCAGTCATTATAGAGACAGAGATAATTTTTCTTTTATTGGGCCTTTTACGTTAATAACTCATTTCTACTGCAACTGACAGTTCAAAACAATGCCAATCTAGCAGTCAGAGTTCTGATTGGCTACTTTTTAAAACAAACTTGTGTATTAGTTTCATTCATTTCTTTTTTATGTTCCATTCCGATCATTTTGTATTTTAAGGAATGTCAGATGAAAAAAGGTTTTAAGAAAAAAATGTGTTTGGTACTTCAAGACAACGATTTATACTCTTCATGTAACTTTAAATGTACATCTTACGTATTATAGGTACAGTAGCCCGCAGATTCTAAAGAATAATATTTCAAACTCTTTATTTTGCCACCAACAATTCTTCCTTCTTGTCAAAAGCCGTATCAATACTTCGTTCTTTGTCTGCAATAGAACTGAAGTTTTTATTATGCGTACAGACATTCATTCGCTGCGTGATACTATTGATAACAGTAAAATGGTCTACTTTTGCCAGATATTGCACTGTTATGTTGAGTCATAGTAGAATTTTTTATTTTAGGAATTAATTGCCAATTACTGCTGCCTGCGGGAAGACATGATATTCTTTTGGAGATGAAAGAAAACTTTATTTAAAGGACGATGTCCTAGTGTGTGATGGCTGGAAATAAAAAGCAGGTGACAGACAGGGAAATGATGAATAGATGTGTAAGAAGTTGCTACCTTGCACTATCCAGACAGCAGCGCAGAGTTTTAGGGAGAAACCAAAGTGTGCAGTAATATAAAATGTTGTATGATACAACGTGTGATCAATTGAAGGGAACCATGCTGTAGTCCAGTTTCAAGGACTCGTTCATAGTTGTTCAGATTTGGTTAAGAGTAATAATACTTCATTTCAAACAAGAAATGATGTCAACTATCACCATAGTTGGTCCTCTAGTACTTTTAAAATTAATATTTTTGTCATGGAAGAAGGTGCTCATAGAGAATACTTGGCCGTTATAAAGATTCAGCCATATTTTGGCTTCAAAACTCTGAACTGAAAGACACTCAGATCAGAGAATGTATCCAGGTGAGAGACGAATCTCTGAGTTCAGAAAGGTGAGCAATGGCAGGCAATCCATTAGGAAATGGTGTAAAGTTAAGATAAAAGACTAAGGTCAGTAAGCTTTGTATTTCTTGTTATCTTAATAAAAGATTTGGGTACAGGTATAGCTAGTGTCTAGATCCCACAAATTACTTACTTATTCATTATTTCTTGATGTATTGCTTGGTTTTTTTCTTCATTTCTTTCTTCATTTTTGCCTATTCATTTATTTATTCATTTATTTGTTATTTTGTTTCTTCATTTATATATTCGTCAAGCAACCCGTGATATGTTTTTATACAAATATCAATCAATTATTTTTTTATCCATTTATTTACCGGGTTGAATACTACTTAGAGGATGATTCCAGTGTTATTGTGACGCATCATTACGATCATTTGCCACAACATTTATATGTAAAGCCAAGAAGATCATGCAAGAAGAATTCCACCAATTCTGAGACTAGACATGGTTACCACTAAAATCTAATCAGAAATTCGAAGTCGGACTTAGGCTATTTATAATATGGTAAGAAATGAGAACAAAGGAGAACCTTGGGAAATAGAAGTAACACTTTTTTAAAGTCTGGTAACGTTCGAGCACCCAAGATTTTTTAATAGCCATTCTTGAATTTTTTACACTTTATTATTTTTTGTCCTAAATTCATAAAGAATTTTGTTTAATTGATAGATTTATGTTTCTTTTAGTTGAAGGAGATAACAGGCAAATACTTCAAAGCAATTTTTCTGTTAGTCTTGTCTGTGCACTACAAATGATAATAAAACTTTGTTCAATTTCGAGTTTCTTATATAACTTTTTGCCATAACAAAGCCTTATCCAACTTTTAACAATATCTAATGTTGTTTTACGAAACAACACAATTTGTGATTTAAAATAAACAAAGAAACTTCCAGTTCCCTTTTAACACTTACCTCAAGTTTCCTAAAAATCGATTTGGTTGCTATTGAAGTTGTTACTTATAAAGAAATTGACAATCCGTTACATTTTTTTTCATGGGTCACTTCATTAATGAAGAATGCAAACATTGTTAAGTTGTTGATGACGTTTTTCAGCTCAGTAGGCTGGGCGGCTTTCTACCAACACTTTACTTCTTGTAAACTTATCACATCATGATTTGGTGTCTATCGTGTCCTTGCAACAGTACCGGTCAAGACAACATATTGAAGTACTCTTGCCCGTAGATCTTCAAACTGTTCTTCGCACGGTCTTCTGACCTTGTTCTCTCTTCAAGTTCACTGAAGAGCAGCTGCGGTAGAATTTGGTCATCGCCCATGCTAAAAAGTGGTCTAACCAGCGTAAGGGGTTGATTCTCACTGTTTCAAGGAGGCGCACATTACAATCTCTACAACTTGTTACTAGTGACTGTTACTAGAGATATACTGATCAGTATTTTGCCGAGCGCTAGTGAAGTATCTCGAACATGTGCATATGTTTTTAAAGTATAGGTTATGTTTTGCTCCCGTAGAACAGCATAGACAGAACAACTGATTTGTAAACAGCAAGCCTGTAGTTAGACTAGGTTGGTCCCGGTGCCTAGTTCGAATTGTAGGAATAAGCAGCTCTGCTAATTCTTTTCTTGATATCTGGCTCAAACGTCTGTAGTACTGTCAACTATGAAGCGTCCACTCAGATCCGTAATTTTTTGCGCTCTGTTTAACACCAAGACATCTTATATCATTCGCCATGGATCAGAGCAAATCATTTCAAATTTGTGCTTCTGACTCGTATCGTTTGTCACATTGACATAGGGAGCTGACCATTATAGATGTGTTTAAAACAATGTACGCTGTATGATACCAAGTACTTGGTCACACTCTAAGAGAATCTAGAGGCCTATTTGTTTACAACTGATCCGAATCTGGATTTGGATTCTGGATTTTTTGATATGGCCCCCTTCAATCAAACGCTAAATCTAAATCCCGATCGAATCAAATTAGCAGATAATGGCGGCTGAAATTTTCTTAATGGCGACGGAACTTCTATTTGATAACGATTGTACTTGTTTCAATTTGAATTTTAATTATAAACGCTCTTATCAAAAGCAACGTAATTGTCTTCATGATCAAGACTATAGATAGAATCAAATAAGTCTAAAATATGAACATGGTTCCCTATAATGCCCGACAACTCACCTTTACCGACGTTTCTTAAAGATTTGCTATTATTTTCATGTCCATTTTTCGAACTTTTTCAATGACATCATTGTATAACGATACAACCAAACCACTCTAATCGACGAGGTGAGGCGAGACTTAGCACTGGACACTGTTAATAACTACGAAGTTAAATTGTTGAGTTCATTAGCAGGCCAATCGTGGTAAATTACGACGACAGTATTACATTAATAGCAGATGAACTCCCCATTTTATCACGAAAATCAAGTCAGAGAAGTATAAACTCTCCTAACTCTTTGGGTATTTGTGTTTTTCTGTGCTTTTCCCAAAGACTTGTCGCTTCAACGGAATGGTGGGAAATCCATATTTACCAATGTTTAGTGCAATGTATATCCACTATTGCATCAATTTCTGATGGAAAATATTTCATTGAAATATGCACTTTTGTAGCATCAATTTTCGTATGCGATACCTAATCGATAAATGCTGCATGACATATGGCAATCATGTGCAATGCGAGGTATTTAAAACTCGTCTAAAGATTATCAAGACTATTTCTATTCTTAATGCTTCTAAAACGTGTTATAAGCTGTCACTTTGAAACCAACGTTAAAAATAATGGAAAAGCTCTTAAAATGTATCATTTGTAGAACTTTGACTTAATCAAGGCAAACAGACGACTCACAGCGATCTTTTCTTAACGTCGTACTCTTTCGTGCTGGTAAAGTGCCCTATATAATTGTAAAACAGGCTCCCTTGAGAATTTTGAGAATTTAGTAAAGCTATTTGGAGGGGGGGGGGGGGGTTAAAACACATTTACATTAATCAATTGTTAAAAAAGGGGCTGATACAGCATTTGGAATTGAAAAAACTAAGTGAAGTACCAAAATCATTATGGTAAAGTATCCACAAAGAAAAGGTCCTATCACCACAAAATGTTAACACGTAAAAAGAGGAGTGAGAAAAACCTTTCAAAAATATATTTTATTGCATGCTATTTAAGAGAGATAAAAATGATGCAACGGGGAATTGGCAGAATCAAGAGTAGTAATGGAAATGCGAAGCGGTGTTACTAGGCACTGTAATTAATGCCGTATTGACATAAAGCTACGAAAACTGTCACAGAGTCGGACGATATGTACTCGATAGCACGAACTAGTAATCCCTTTTATAACTTAGATACTATTCGTTACCTATTCTTAATTATTAAAGTATAAAATGCGAAAGGGAAAGAAGAGGTGTCATCAACATCTTTACTTCCATAAACACATTTTAATCCCATAGAGATTGCATTGTCCCGTCTAACTATTGGATACCATGAAGACGTGCTGGGTGTTTGTAGAATAGACGAAACAAGTTGAAATAGTTTTGTCGTGAAATGGACACTTCCTAAAGTGTAATGGAAGAAAAACATCAACATATAACTTTTCCCCCCTAACACTAAAGCCGAAAAATCAAGGAACATGTGCTACATCGTAGTTGTATAGTGGGAGTAGCCTACTGCGCAAAGTAGTTTGGACAACGCAAGGAAGGACTTGGACTCGATACGGCTGTGTTTAAATGTCAATAATTCACGATACAGCCATGAAGAGAAAACTTTCATGTCAACATGGTTTAGCCTTCACTAAATAGAGTACCAGTGCTTAAAGATTGGAGACAATCAAAGTTGATCTGCAACACAGTTACAGATGTTTAATACTGCGCTTTATTGATCAAGCTAGCAAAATTGATTAATTACCTGCTACTCCTGGGGAATCTAAAATTTGCATGTAATATCACATAAGTTGTATTGAAATTGGACAATGAAACTGATAAAATTAAAGATTCCTTGGTATAAAATTTGGAAGAGTGAAATTTTGTAGCTGGTACAATATTACAGTTCCAGTAATGAAGTTTAATACTTTGCTCATTCTTCCATTTTTGTACCTTAGCCTGTTTTCAGCATACATTCAATGTACGTATTTTGTCCTTGACGAAAATCATGAAGGTTTCAGCTTAGTCAATTCCGTATTACAAGACGAGGATCTGCATGAGTGCACCAAGGCTGAAAACTGCTCATTTGTCACTAAACAAGCGAACAACTTCTCAAGCACTTGGCACAAGAACAACCACGCTCAACCAAACTATATTCAAACCTTAGGTAAGTGATTGCCCTTACTGCATAACGGGGTGACTAGATGACTTTGTATTTTACAACTTCTTAATTGGTGCGTCCAGAAAAATAGGCAGTCATTTTCCCCTTTTTAAAGAACAGTTAATAATTTAGTTATAAGCAAGATATGTAAAGATGTTATCAGTATAAATGTTCCTTTTTTAAAATTACAATTACAATCACAATTGTCATTTGTAAATTAAGGATAACGGTGGCATAGGAGCAAGTAGAAAGGGTAGCAGATCCCACCAAATTTTGCTGATAGTATAAAGGATCAAGACAACCGCGTTAACAGGACTCTAATGTAGCAATAACTCTGGACTCTGATCCACTCTTTTCTACATAAAGCGTTCTTCTTGCATCTTCTTACAAAAAAATTAGAAATATGAAAATAGGCACCCCTTTCTAAAGCGTATGCTGAAGTAGACGTCATTTTTGTGTGTAGATTTCTCTTCTCCATAACCTCCTCTGTAAAAATCATATGAATGTGTAGTAGCTCTGAATATGTGAAAAATTCTTCGTACTTAATCATGTATTCAGAAGACAGTATGACATGTAGTACTTTGCTAGTGTTTACAAATGTAGCCACCTTACTGTTGTGGTAAAATGAAAAGGACACAAAATTATGCTAAACGTTTAATAATGAAAATCATTCATCTATGGCCTTTGGGGAACATGAAGAACCATTTTTATTGAATTACAGATATCCAAACATTTCTCACCATTTTTGTAAGAGATGATGGTAATAAGAGTACGTTTAAGATGACACCCGTGGAACGCAACTTTACGACATTGTATAATGAAAACTTCAAGCGACCCCATCTCCCCTCCCCCCAGAGCAGGATCAAATGTGGTAAAAGCCCGTGTTAAATAAGAGTTAAATATGAAAACATCCTGTTTTACATAATTACGCTCCATTTGTTGTTGTTTTCTGCTGAAAAATACGTCTTTTCTGTAAATAGACGTCAAATGATGAATAAATACGCTCTATTATTGTCCTTGCAGTCGCATCCGATATTTTCTCTGTCGCTTTGTTATTCATTTTCTTATTCTGCCCCTGTATTGTCAAATTGCAACTAACTGAATCTATCTCAAATATGACACTCCGTATATAATAATAATATATAATAAGTTTATAAATATATACATATATATAGTAATACAATAATAAGTACTGGTGCTATGCTGGAATATCGATCAATATACCTTTCCTTTGGAAATACAAAAATTATAACTTTTTCTGCTCTGAGTTCCATGCTGTGTTTTGGTGATCACATTTAATAAAGTTCATCTTGTATAATAGACATTAGTAATAGTTTTAACACGCTTCTGCGTTATCTGAAATATTTGTATTGAATAACCTCAAAAACATCCTATATTCTTTTCTAACCACAACAAATACCTGTTACACATTTCAAAATGTAAAACATATTGTAGTTATCCTACAGTCCTAAAATTAAGCTGCAGTGAGTAACATCTTTGCGTTATTAACTTGTTTTTTCGGTTTGTTTTCAAGTAGAACGAAAGTTTATTGTGCAACGGTGCGGTTTCACAGGGAAACCTAACACTGTGTTCCATGTTTCTACTTTTGTCAACATTATCTGACAAGTGCGAATTTCAACAGACATAGCAATTGAGAGGATGCCATTGTTAACAACGTTTCTATTTCTCTGGTATTGTCCCAAAAGGAATTGGTCATCTTAATATTTGAACATATGATTTCCATGTTATTCAAGTGCATCTCCTAATCCGAAGGTACATTCTTCTGCTCATTCGACAATGTATTCATCTACTCATTCAACAATGTATTCATCTACTCATTCAACAATGTATTCATCTACTCATTCAACAATGCATTCATCTACTCATTCAACAATTTATTCATCTACTCATTCAACAATGCATTCATCTCTCATTCAACAATGCATTCATCTACTCATTCAACAATGTATTCACCTACTCATTCAACAATGCAATCCTCATCCTACCCTACCTTCGTTACTTACAACTTCAACAAAATACTGCTTTTCCTCAGCTACTCAGTACTCCTGATAAGAAAACTCGTCGTATCTTTTATGTACAATTCGTACCCACGATTGCCTAACAGACCTTGACAGCTCCTGAACATGTGAGAAAGCTATAATCCTGTAAGCTAACAATAAATACAACTTCCTTTTGATTATAGAGTACGAACTTTTATTCGTCCATTCTGACTCCTCAAGTTTGTCTTCTTTTCTTAGTCCCTTCAGATTGCCTAAGCACGAAGTTATCAGGTGAAACGAGTTCAGGTGTCTACCCGATGTTGATCAATGGGAAACTAGAAGATGTCCCATGTGATATGACAACTGACGGAGGAGGATGGACTGTTTTTCAAAGACGACTCAATAATGCAACGAATTTTAATCGGTTTCGGAAGGCGTACAAGATCGGTTTTGGAAACCCAAGCAACAATTTCTGGCTTGGATTACGTCTTATCCATTACATGATCTCGCAAGGAGAGTCCGAAATGAGAGTAGATCTGACCAACTACCAAGAATACAAGGGTTATGCAAAGTATGGCTATGCATATGTTAGTGAAGACGCTCAGGACTACAAGCTAGGAGTAAACATGTATTCAGGGACAGCTGGAGATGCGTTGTCGTCAGTCAACGACATGAAGTTTACTACAAAAGATCGTGATAAAGACCGCTACAAGTCTAACTGCTCCTTTAAGCACAAGGGAGGATTTTGGTACAAAGCGTGTGGAAGGGTTTACCCAAATGCTCTGTATCCTAGCAACAACGAAACTGCTGATGATTATGTGACTTGGTACCCTTTCAAAAACCATTATGGAGGCATCAAATTTATTGAAATGAAATTTCGAAGGAAATGCCTTGAAATGAAAGAAGGGAAAACGAACTAGGCTTCCGCACATGCATCATTTCCTGTCACGTGCCTATATGGCTGGATTGCCATAAGCTTATTGACTCAGATGCTTTTAAGTGCTACCGTCTTGAAATAGAGACTTACAAATATTTAAAAGAAGTTTCTTTTCCCTTAAAACAGGGACTGCGATAAAGTATTTAATTTGCCCTGTTTGATAAAGTAATACTTACACACTTACTTCAGAAACCCTGCAACACCCTGACTTTACATATTAGCACAAACTCCTCACAACATGTCACTGTATTTACACCGGTTTCAAGCTTTAATACAAGGGCATTTGTGTACACTTTGTACTTTGAAAGAAATATGATTCTTTAAGGTTGGAGATCAACAGACGGAGTCGTTTGTTTCTCTTTTTCTTTCCTTTGAGGTTGGGTGGGTTTGAAGAAGTTAGCTGCCTTACGTCAATGCCACATATATTGATTCCCGCCGTAAAACAGCAGAAAAGGCAAAAAACAAGTTTGGCAGATGCCATGGCTTTCAGCAGTTTTACAAAATTGTCAAAGAAAATGGAAAGAAATCTACATGTATTCACCAACTACCTTGCAAGTCATCAGTGCTCTCGGGAGAAAGGTTTTTTGAATATGGTAAGTAAATGCTAGGTATTTTCATCTGTGTGATTCTTGATACGGTTTACTACGGTCAGTGTAAACAGCAATTATTTTGTTTTTGAAGGTCAACCCTCATGATTGTTTATGCCATCCTTATCAAATTTTGGACAGTGCCGTAGCCACCCATGACAGTAGATTCAGCTTCAGTAAGACCGAACGGTTTTCTAACTTTGTGTTTTATTCACCTGAAGTATTTTAAGAACTTTGAAACGCAGGAAGTCAAGCGTTGTTCTAGGAACATTGAGTCAAGTTAAGATGATGATGCTACTTATCACCATCTGTGGAGATAAAAATATAATTTTAGAAACGAAAATCTTGTGGTTTTAATAAGAAATATTAGCAAAACAAAAAGTAAGACAGAACATGAGAGATAAATAATTAGGAAGGAAAATAAACAAGTGAATTGAAGCAAGTTTAGAGAAACGGAAGACGACTAGTAATTCTTCAGATGACCACTTCGAAGTTTGAACAGTCGCTAGATAAATTGTATAGATAGTTGTAAAACGTATGTTGTCGTTACCTTTCCCAGAAATGATAAAACGTGATTTTTGGAAACATTTACTGCCTTAAATAAAAGTATAACAGCTTTTGCTTTTGTAGACTATATGACAGGCTAAGGCGACAATATGGCCATAATACATATCCAAGATAGCAAAGTATGGCATGCAATAAAACTGCTCAGTATAAGTAACAAACGTTCTTTTCTTATTCTTGAACCAAATCAAAATCATTTTCAAGAGTAGACTCCTTATCAGAGAGATGGAAACAAATCATCTGCCACCTAAATGGTTAAAAAGGTTTCCTCAGTAACTTCAAAATAATTTATTCAATGTAACATCAGAACGAATAGCAGATGTTTTTGATATTTTGTATTTTCAAAATACTCTGGAATATGTATGACATGAAGTCTTGAAGTTTAAAAAAAGATGTGCCAAGTCGTTTCCAAGATACTAGTAAGTTATAGCACGCAACCTGTCTCGGTACAGGATAGAGAACGCGATGATAACATGTTGACGTTTTTAAAGGGTTTTTTACACATTCAACTGAAATTTTGTCCTTCTCTTTGCTTCAAGTAGACATGGGCGCAGATCACTGTAAGAATGTGTGTGTGTGTGTGTGTGGGGGGGGGGGGGTTGAGGGGGGTAAGATTAAACGTGAGCAATTTGACATTTCTAGTCCAAAAAGTGCGAGGGATAAAGCAGCTGCCTTCCTGAAGTGGAGGGCTAGTCCCCCGGCCCCGGAAACTACACCCATTAACGTAGCTTACACATCAGTTTGAAAAGGTACCTCTGGATACAGTCCGATATATCTCTAATTCCACTTGACTAATGTCAGACGACTATCATTTAAATGTGCAGATAGTGATTTGCTGTCACTAAGCATGCAGATTAAACTAAAACAATGTAGTATGGTAGTATCTGAAAATGTTCTTATCTTCTCAAGGTGGTTCTAGTCAATGAGATTAATTTCGTGAATTATGGGATAAATATTTGTTACCTTCTGTTGCATAATTTTATAAAACACAATTTACTTTGAATAGAAAAACATGTATGTAAACATGTACCTGCATGACTAATGTTTCGCAGACTCACCGCAGTCGTATTATGTTTTCTGCTGCTAAATCTCAAAAGCTAAGAAAGATTATATTATGAGAAATTATATCAATGTATGAAGTTAAATGTAATAAAATCAATCTTGTATAACACATTTTCGTGACATGATCGAATGCCACATGGTGCTTCCTGTAATATGTTTATAATCAATTGTAAAAGGATTTAATGGTGAATACTACAGGTGGATTTCTGGCAATATCCACAAAATAACTAAACCATTACGTCATGAAATATTGTGATATGCTTCGCACTGTTAAAACGGTTAAAGAAGGACAACCTGGAGAAATATTACACGTAAAATCCAGCGAATGATCAGCACCACAACGGCCATATAAGACTAACATCGACCAGGTTAGTGTTGATCCCGAATAATGCCTGTTTGAAAAATTGCAAGTCATAATCTATGGCAGAGGAGAATGGAAGTACCGTACAATTGAATTTCGAGCAAACCTGATATAATGAAGATCATGGTTATGATGAACATCAAAACCCAAATTATGTGTGATCATATATGTCCCGTGATTTGTGTTATTTAACCCAAATGATACTATTTGTGTCTTAAAGAAAATGGAATTTATTATACTTCTCCAGTAAAAGGTAATTACACGCAGTATTACGCAGATTCTTCCTAAAATCAGCTTACAATGATTAAAGTTCGTTATTCCAAGTTCTTAATTGACAACATACAAAATGGGTTACGCAAATATCATGTGACTTAATTTACCTCAACAGCCTTTGTCATAAGAAACTTTTTAGGGAATTTTTACTTAGCTTGTCTCATAACGGGAGGCAATACTGGACACAGGAAATTTAGTTCTTTTGATACGATTTCTCTTGCTGTTCCTCCCAAGTTAAGCAATGCCTATATGTTTCAAATTCTTTTTAAGTCTGTTTATTTCACGACTTTCAGTTTGAAACAAAAAACTTTGTCATGTAACCCTTGGAATGGCAAATGTTACTACCTATGTTACTAATAATCATCAATAATAATTTTCAGGATGCCATATGACTTTGACTTCGTTTCAACTTCCATTGATTTCTAACAGGTCTAAACGTCTGTTGTAGTAACTGCGTAGCAAGTGGCTCTACGAATGGATTGAAAAGTCATATTTATAAAACAAATAAAACATCGTTCTAGAGAAGAGACGATTTTAAAATATCAAATTTTCTCTTCTCTATAACACTTTCCAACTTTCAATAGGTTGTGGGCAGCATGATGGGCCGGATGACAGACCTTCCGTGGTCAATTCATATGGTCAAGGCACAAAAGGGCTAGTCTCCAAAATTGCATAGAGCTGGATGCGATGTCCACCGGCGGAGTATCAGGAGTTAATGTGGCGACTAGAAAAAAGTAAATTATTCTACCACCGAGTCACCATTGCTCAGTTGGTAGAGCAGCTCGCCGCGAATGCTTGCGTCGCGGGTTCGAATCCTTGTGGTGACATTTCACTTTTCTCTAGTGTCTCTTCAAACCTGAAATAGAAAGTAATGGAAACGCTTACAGATATCATCACAAATGGTATGTGATAACATGAACAATTCTATTAAGCATGTCACATGACTTAAAATTTGTTAGACGTATCAAATTCTATCATGCGAATACCTGATAATGTCGAGAAAACAGACACTTTGAACTGTAATTCGGTTCTGCAAAGGAGAGGCTGCCTTTGAATCTCACGACAAAAAAAATCATTATATTATAAGATATACTATCACAAATTTGATGGCATATTTTCGACTGTGAATGGACCAGAAGGCCGTAGAGAACACCATCTGTCCTGCTTTTATAATGCACATGCAAAGTTGCAAGCTATGAAAAAATCTATGAGAAGTCAAAATCACCATTCCTCGACTTTTCTCGTGGTTCTGTTATAGCACACCTTCAGTCTTACTCTTCTTACTTTGACGTCGATGACGTCATGGTCACTCAAGCGATTTATTGTCCTGACTTCTTCTGGCTAAATGACGCAAGTATTTGATGGTCAAAATCAACTTCGCTAACGACAAATTTATAATCAGCAACATTAACTTATT
>JAAAKL020009495.1:0-15053 GCA_010016065.2 Carybdea cf. marsupialis auct. non (Linnaeus, 1758)
TAATGGGTGAAAACAGTGAGAATGATCTGTACAATGTTGAAGCTGAATTCTCTGTAAAGTTACAGAATAAATATATGAGACTAAAGTTTAAAAAAAATTATTATTATGATTATTATTATTATGATTATTATTATTATCATTATTATTATTATTATTATTACCTCGTGCAAATATACAGTTTTCTTATTTGCTATGCTAGTTCATATTCTGTTCAAAATTTGTTATTATAGTTTCATGGTTAAATTGTTTTTTATATTGCTTGTATTAAGAAAATTTAGATATGCCAATGAAATAAATAAATACGATATCTGAAAATCAAATTATTATTATTACAACTATTATTAATTATAAGAAAATTAATAGAAGTGGCCTTACGCTCATCATATTATCTATTTTGTAGAAGAAATAAGCATTGGACTGACCTAGAAATTTTGGACTATTTGTAAAATGTAGGCGCTCTTCCATTATGTTCTTAGTTCTTATTACTCTTTTGTCTTTTTTTTCTCTTTTTTCTCTTTTTTTTCTTTTCTTTTTTTTCTGTTGTGGCAGTTGTTACTATTTCTTTCTAAATCCACCTAGAAAGAATGTTATCAGTAGAATAAACAAATAAATGGCATTGAAGTTAAAAAAAATTATTATTATAAATGATGAGCTTGCCTATAATTGTAAGTTATTATGCATGACTATAAGGTAAGGAATCCCAGGCTTCCTTGTTGCAATTCTAATTTCGGTTATACTCTGTCACTAAAGCCCATATCATTTATATACAGAAATTTAGGATGTCAATATTTCCCTCATATTACGACAAATGGCCTTTTATTGGAGGTGGAGACGCAAAATTCGGTCGCTACAGTGTTTCTTTTGGCTAATCGATTCTGTTGAAGAGCGAGTCAAGGTATGACTTTGTAGACAAGAGAGTATGTTGGTGTACCTTGCACACAGTACTCGGTGCTGTTCGTTAACAAAAGTGCTGTTGCATTTTGGTTAACCTTTTGCAATAAGCTTCGCTGGCATTTACGATAAGAAAATGTTAATAACTAAAATTGTCAGGACATCAATGAGTCCAAACTCAAATTTTTTATTGCTACACAAATATTCTGCCATTCCCCAACCGCCATGTTCCTTTGTTATTATTTTACATAACTTGCTATGCAAGTTGATAGAACTAAATCACTGTTCAATGCTAACCAATTTAAATCGCTCTTTAAACAGATTATCGTAAATCTGTCGATAGTTTTAACCACTATGAATCTACCTTGTCGGTATGTTGAACTTACTTGCATCTTATCCCATTTTAAAAGTCTTCAAAGAACTGTTCACAGTCAACCGAGTTGTTCTGTGGAGAAGGGATTTTTCCTCCGCTACTCACTTAAAGCTGTCACCTCTTCTTCATAATCTACTAGACAGTAAATTATTTGCATGGTCCAGGGTATCAACCACCTGTTACATGCCGAGGGCACATTAAGAGAACTGAAGATTTATGGTGTGTACGAAACAGACCATATGTGTGATTGTTTTGGTCAAATTTAACCAGTTCTTGAAATTTACAGAGTGAAACTCGTTAGTATGCGACAAATTGGAAACTTCGTTACGGCTAGGAAAGGCATTTAGACGCCCCATTAATTAATGCAAGATATCTTGAAAACAGTAGGAGCTCAAAACACTGAAACATCGCTAACATGAGGTAGTGTCTTACAGAAACAGGGTGAAGTTAATTTGGTTTTCAGATTTAACCTTTTTCCGATGTAAAATACGCAACTTTGGAATAGTTAGGCAAAAAAAGCAAAGGAATACCAATTTCTTATTTTCTTTATTTAATGGCAATCACCATACCCTTATTTGGGTAAAGTGATGTTTGGGTCGTAAAGATATTCTTCAGTCATTCTATTATATATATACATAAATATTTTGAGCTGTTTTGCGATGACTATATTTCTGTGTTACTATTCTTGTACGACGGGAGTGTTTGCTTCAATTCTTGCATGACAGTTTGATGCGTTTTACTTCTTATGGGAACATAGATCCAATTTGCCATTTATTGTTTTTCCTGTATTTGTACCTACTTAAGCCAAGCATCATGGCAAGCTAAGTCCTCAAAATATGACAACATTCGATCTCTGTGTAGTTAAGTATTTCAATGCAGCTACGTAGATTACCAATGACGGTCCGGGAATAAGGAAAGGGGAGTTTCACGTTTGATCGCCGTCTTTTGATTGTATGCTCAGGCCAACTAGATGTGTTACTAAAAGTAGCATGTTGTTTTAAATATACGATTCAAACCGATGTGTCTTTGCCCCTTCTCTTCTAACACTCCTTGCGCCAAGAGATGACAATGGAGAGGCCTAGTTCCTAAAATGGCCCATCTGATCATAATTGTCATTTACATTCAACTTATCACCATCGAGAGGTCTTGTCCAAAGTTATCTTGATATGGAAAGGAAGGTGTGCAGCGTTCATTGACAAGGCGCAAAATGTGCTGATAGAAAGCAGTATACTTTGAGATGGTCCTAAATTACATTTACATTGATAAACTAATAACGGTTTTTGACCTGTAAAACAAGGTTGCTTTTGCTCCTCTCTCCCAAAATGGAAGGAATTTTCATTGCGATTGGGCACCATTCTTTTACCTTCTCCATTAACAAGTTTCTACTTTTCCTACCGCACTTTGGCAGCCCCTGGACAAAAAGATAGTGAATGTTATTTCTTAATACTGAAAAAAATTGGGTCCAATCGCTCTTTCGTTGTGGACACGTTAGATCTATGGTGCATAAACAAACTTTCTTTAATTGTCGATGTGCAATTCCTTTCTCTTCCACACAACGAAAATATTGTAAGTGAAGATCGTGTAGGTGCTTTAGAGGAAGCTTTGGATCGCAGCGTCAGTTTTCTCACCATAGATGTTCATTTTCATTGTTTAAACCTTGATGATTAATACATAGCTAAATACAGTAGGTGCAATTTACGCTTTTTTATCGTGTGACGACATATCTGTATCGTGTAAAAAGTATAATTTTCTTTACGCCGATTAAGCTGAATTCAAGATTTTCACTGTAATTTACCATTTATGAATTGTTTTTAGTTTTCCCTCGTTGCCCTCGTCCGCTGTTATCAACTGACGCATAATTGCCCGTACAGAATTATAGCATCTTTCGCCATTTATAGATCATTTTCTCTGTTAGCGTAAGAATTGTAATTAGCCGATATAATTGTTTGAAATTTAGCTTGGGTTTCGTTCATGTTTTCGCGGGGAAGTAGCAGCTACGTGTCACAGCTATTAGTCGCAAAGTCTGACTTGACGTTACATCCTGTTAACATGGATGGAATGGTTATATCGTTCTGCTGCATTTTGCGTATAGTTCTCTTGCCACTTATACGAGTCACCGTTTGGCTTATTCTTTGAACTAAACTTCAACTTAAAAATATTTGTCATAGTTGGACTAGAGCTGTACATTTTTAATATATACACTCTTGAAATATTTACACGAGTGCGACAGCTTAACCAGCTTCTTGATATACGCAACAAAAGAATATATCGGAACAAGAGCACTCAGCTACTTACTCTACCATCCGCTCCCGAGAACAGCTCTGTGAGCCCCAAGTTTACTTCGGAAGGAAAGGGTGTAGTCCTTCTGTTTTGGAAGTAGCACTGACCTTAGTTGGAATATTTAATGTTTGTAATAAGATGGGCTAAAGGCAGCCTTTCGTCTCAACCTAGAGATTATCATAGATCGTTCTCTGGATTCTACACCGTACGAAAATGCTTGATGCGTTTATTTGTAGGCTTGAGCTGTTAGGGAGCCTTCGGTGTAGTCGCACAGCGAACCCATCTTTGTTATTGAGTGATCTGAAATCACGTAGATAAGCAATAGAAACTTAGCAGTGCCTGAGTTGTAACTACTTCCTTTGTGAGTAGGCTCGCAAATGTTGCGCATTTGTAGGTGTTTTTCTTCTATAACCGTGTTGCTGGTATTTCACGACTTTTCTTCACAGTTCCAGCACGACATGCTCAGATGCGTATTCGATTATGTTTTAATGGTGCAACGTACAACCCATTTTCATTTGTAGCACTGGTGAATGGTCTGAAATATCGTATCATAGTAGCGACGGTCAACCGTGTGATTTCAGAGAGATTAATTCATCACATTTCGACGGTAGTAACTGTTCTACATTTTATATTTTTGATTAGATTTTTGTTGTACAATCCAAGGAAAACTGAACGAAATAGATATGCCTGAAAGGATTGACTTTTAGATAGTGTCCCCTTCATTTGTCTCCATCGCTTTTGAAAAAATCGTCGTATAGGTATTCAACTTGTGTTGTTTTTTTGGAGATCTTTTTCAACGAAGGCACGCGTGTTAGCAGCAGATACCAGCATCCATGTGCTGAATAGATGAGATAAGGAATTCCTGATGACACGTTTGAATAGCTACTAGAGAAGTAGAGAAGCATGTCACCAATGGGACTTGGACCCGTGACCCACTCATTCTTGGCGTGCGCTCTATCAACTAGCTCTACGCAACTTTCGTGACCAGCCTCTGTCATCTGATAAATTATTCAAAGTCAATCGGAATGAGGGAGACGTGATACTCGGAGCATCAATAGAGAAACATGCTTAAGACTTGCAACAACAACCATGTAAGATACTTGTCCGTAATATGTAGCCAAGCATTCGTAATGCAGTATCTTCCTCTAGTGAACTGTGTAACTGTGTGTGACTACTTCACAAAATATATCAGAGTGCTTCCAGCAGAAGAAAAAGTATCGCTAGTTTGGATAGATACGGAGCTATTAGTAATAAATTTATTTTCCTCAGCCACTACTAACAGTAACTTGTGCAAAATTTGTTTATGCACACCACCAAGAAGATAACATCAACTTACTATAACACAGTTCGTTCTAGGACACGACAACCCTTGCACGTGGTTTCATGTAATCAATAAAAATCAGATGATATTGATAATTAAACCGAGGCTTGCAGGCACTGATGTTCGATTATTTTCACGTTAGCCTATGGTTGTCCTGCGATTGCACGAAAAGCAGTCTTCATTTACACAGCGAGATTGTTGAGCGAGGGTTTGTAGCAAACACATGGGGCCTGTTACCCCAACAGTTTCAGACTCGATAGCGTTCTAACAGCTAGCGGTAGATTGATGTTATGGAAGCGACGTCTGACATAAATCCCTTCCCGTTCTCGATCCGTGGACTCGTGCTCCTCAGTGACTACTTGCCTGTAGATATACAGAAAGCTGGCAACCTTGCGTTAGGCCAGGGCTATCTAAATAGCAGGCCTGGGCAACATACAACAGGAGGCTTCGACTGGAGGCCACCCGAAAATTTGGAATAACTTAACCTTTCGTCCTAAACCATAATATATGCAATTCATCATTGCCGTGTACTGGATTAAGAAGTCGTAACAGTAGTTGATGTATGCAGCAGACAGATGCTCACATTTCACAATGAAGATGGCCCTTTGCTGTTAAATCAACGGTCAACATTCAATCTTGTAAGTTGAAATCGTGTCTTTTTAATCTGACCTTATGCATCATTTAGTGGATATCGGGCAATGACTAGATGCAAAGCACTTGCTGTATATGTTCCTAATGATCAATAATTGGGACAGATGTCTTTTCTGAGGATATTATGTCCCGGAGTACCTCACTCAGTCAATAATTTGAAGACGTTAACATGTTGACGTCTTAGGAAAGGAATGCAATCAGTTCTTGGTAATCCCTGGTAAAATAGTACAGGTAAGATGTGTTATCCTGATTATAAATACTGCTATTTCTGTATGATTTTTGTGATATCATTTATTGTTAATGACAAGTTACTTTTTGGGACTACTCCGCAAGTTCAGCAATTACCAAGCGAAGTCATACTTTCAAACCATACCTCGAAAATGTTTTGTGATGAATTGTGATCTGCAATGAGAGTAACAAGAAACGTGTATTTTGACTCGCTATGGACCAGGAAGGAAGAAAAAGGTGGCTTACAGTTATACCCCGAGACAATATACCCGACTCTAAATACACTGTTGTTTGTGAATGCCTCCTGGATACAAGATAATTACTGTTCGTGGTAAAAAGAGTCCTGTCAACCCACCCTCAATATTCGAATGCATTAAGCCAAGTTTGATTCCGACTCCCCAGCTCCTCGGAGTACAATAACAAGATCTTTGTCATCAAGTACAAAGTACTCTGCTATATAGACTTCTTCTTGGAACAGGATATGGTTACATCTTTTGACACCTTGTGCGAGCATGTAATCAGTAAGGAATTATTGCTTTGTGGGGAGTTACCGCTTTTATCTTCTGCAATTTCAACAATATCATTAGATATTCAACCGCAAGAATTTGATGAGACAATGAGTATTCGTCGTTTCTCGCTGGAAATAAACACTGATCTTACTTTTGAAGATTTTCACTGTGGAGTAAAATGCACTATTAAAACCATATCTAAAAATTACATTAATAATATTTCCACATTCTCTCAGTTGGAGGAAGCCGTAAGGTTGTTTGGTGCTATGTCATAAGATGAGAAGAAGTCTGTTACTGCAACAGGTTACTGCTATGAAGTCACTGGCTTATGTAGGTGTTAAAAATATTTACCTGGTACAGTTGTAAGGGCATTTGAATACTTTGCAACATCTACGGCTTAAAATTCTCGTTTATTAGAAGACTACGAGCTCTCAAGTATCAAAGCAGTAACTTAAATTATTGCTCAAATCAATGCATCTATTGATGATCCAACATTTATGAATTCTGTATTCAGTAATATGACAGATGTTCGACAAAAGAACTGTATTTTTCCTCATTGATGAAGTCTATGTGTAACCATCCCAGAGATATCATGGGGCACTGTCTTTGGAAAAGCCCTGAACAGGCCTCAAGATTTGGCCCCAACTACTTTGACTTTTATGCTAGTATCTTTTTTTGGTAGCCCTGAATATTTGGGATTTGTTTATATTGCTGGTTCTGTTATTCGTCAAGAAACTGATTTTAATTATACCTATGATTTTTCAATCAGTTTTGGTCATTTGTGAGTGATCTAAATCGTGTGGGACACCAAATACCGGGGGACAGTGTCTGTCAAGTATGGTATGTGGGAAATCATTGTGTAATCTACTTTTAGAGGTACCGTACCATCAATATTTGCATATAAAGGAAAGTCATACTAGAACATTGACTAATGTGTTGCTTAACAATTATAGTAAATTGTACAGCCCAAGATCAACAAAGGAGGCTAAGCAGAAAGTTTTGAAACTGTCAGCATCCTAACATATTAATGTTAATTATTAGATTTAGTAAAAAAGGTATTTTACCACGTGACGTTTACGATGGGATCAGACCTTCAGGTTTACAGGTCCGTGGATGCATGGCCTCCCCAAAACTCACAAGAAAGGATTGCCTTTCCGACCAATACTTTCTATGATTGGCTCCTCGCAACATGAAATGGCCAAGTGGCTTTCAGAACGTTTACAACTAGTACTTGATTTTTAGTTAGAAAATTGTATCGAGGACTCGTTTACTTTCGCCAGATTCATACAATACCAAAATGTTGGTTCTCATGATACTTTTCTGTGTTCTTTCGACATCAGTAACTTGTTTGCAAATGTTCCATTAGACGAAGCAATTCAGATATATGCCGACGTATTGCCGTTGAATTCAGCGTCAATAATGAGATGTACCAACAAAGGAATGGGGTAAGCATGGGCAGTCCCTTGGGTCCAGCGTTGACTGATGTCTTTTTTGGTTTTTATGAACTTCTAATTTTTCAATCCTCCCAAAAACCTATCGTTTATTTTCGTTATGTAGACGACACATTTGCCGTTTTTAAAAATGAGTCTGGGTGTGATGAATTTCTTACAAAGCTCAACAAGTTACACCAGACATTGAGTGTCACCTTCGAAAAGGAGGTAAACAACTCTTTGCCTTTCCTCAACGTTTTAGTGGAGAAGGATAGCACTAAATTCGTGACCGTATAGGACGTATAGGAAACCTATATTTTCTGGTCAAGACATTTCCTGGACCTCTTTCTGCCCCAAGACTCGCAAGGTGAACCCCATCAAAACCTAGGTTCACCGCGCACTTATGATCTGTTCCAGGGAGAAATGAAAGCTAGAAATTGATATCATAAAACAAATTTTCCTTTCCAATGGCTATTTACAATAAAATTCATCAAAATCGATTGATAATAACAACTGTGTATACAAACTAGTAACTTTTTACAATTATCAACAACTTAATAGGACAAGAAAAACTTAAAAGAATGCAATTTTCTAAGAAGGCTAGGCCAAAACACCATCACTACCTCGTTTTAGAGCTGAGGATGGAAGTGACCGCAACAGAGAATCGTCTCTGCTATCCACGCGACAAAACGCGCAGTGAAAAGACCTGAGCTGTGTACTTAGTGTAACGATTTATTTATTGCGGAACCTTGCGTTCATGAAGAGCATTTGGTTTAAACACATTATGTTTGTTTTGCCAAAACGTCTCCTTTCGTCTTACCAATTTTCGGTTTCTCCGTCATCAATAAGGCAGAACTGCCAGTCTGTCAAACCGTTATGCTCACTTTCTAGAAAGTTCTGAAACAGACCACTTTGGCAGGCATGCTTATTTTCCTCCGCAGATTTCTTAACAAAATTCCTGAATTGTGATTTGTAGTTGTTGAAACGAATAAAGATAGATAGAGCTGAGAGGTACCGTGTAACTGAGATACCTGTCCGGTATCAAAAGCTAAGCAGTACCGTGTAGCTGAAACTAACTTTAATGCCCATTGCGTGACACATAGTGTGGGCATCAGCCCTGATCAACTTGAGCAGAAAAAGTAGGAAATGAAACGTTCTTGTATCGACGTTCGTTGGGTTTAAAATATCGCAAGAACCTGTTTCTCCTAAAGCAAAGTCCAAAGCGATTGCCGCCCGGTATGTTAGTAGTGTCATGGGGTACCATGAACTTTACGTGTCTTTTCAACCAACATGCCGACCAGGCAGTACTTTAAGACGTCGAAGTATACGAGCCATCTGTTTTCTCGGCCGTTCTTCTTAACGACAGGACTCCCGTGACTTAGTACAGGTGACATAAACAGTCCCTTGGAGAATCACGTGACTGAGCACTTACGTTACTTGAGTTTCGTTAGTTAATGCTCAGCAGAAAACTGTAGCTGCTACTGTTAGGAATGATTTAAACTATAGAGTTAATTTTGATAAAGATAAATGCATTTGTTTTGTTGATCGTTGCGCAAGGTGGAAGAATTGGGGTGTTGATATCTACTTTGACAATATGCGAAATTGATTTGTGCAACAACCAGTCTATATCGCCTGCTTGCAGCTCGTTTTGATGTCGATTTGTTCAATTTGTGGATTTGGTTTAAAACTTACTTTGATTTTTTCAAAATACGCATCTTTAAACATATACATGAATACGACCATACACAAAGTGTTGTGTTCAATAATACTCACTCCACTTGTAAGTAATGGTCGCTGAAATCGGTAGCAGTTCGTAAGGAAACGCTATTCATTTTACTTACTTGCTTACTTACTTATTTACTTTGCTATCATACGATTTTAAATAGGTTTGAATAATAGGGTTATGATAGAAATGTTTTAAAATTTGAAAGGACTTATGCCCAGGTTTGTTTAAGATACTATTCAGGGGAATGCTCTGGATGCAAAATTTTATCGAGTTTGCAAACTTTCACACATAAGTACTTATTGATTTGCTTTTACGCACCGTTACCTTGGGAACTAGTGGACTACTTACGTATTTCGAAATTGAAAAGGCAATAAGAGGTACTATTCCGTAGGTATTGAAGCTTTTTAGGGTACGAAATATTTTTAAGCATTTGCCAGATACATGAATGATTCAGATTGGCAGCTCTCTTCTTGGAATAGAGAGGAAGAACGTTACCACAGCTGAAAAGCCAGCACTTCTCACACCCAACAGGCCTCAAAACTGTTTGACTCAGCATCCATAACTATATTTTGAGCCAAGTTAAGACGTGGTAATAAATGTGTATTTACTAATGCGCGTCATCGGGAACTCTCACTTACCTGTCGATTGTTTCCATGACCCTAAGACTCAAATCCAAGAGTGACTAAATAACGTCTTTATTGATTAATTTCAGTCTGTTGGAAGCAGTGCTTGCATGACGGCATATATCGTATTTCTGCCACGTAGTTTGTCCATTTATGTACACATTCTGACCACTAATATAATTCCTGGTAACTCTCAGTTTGCATTTTTGGGTGGTAGTACTAAGACCCCGTTTATATGAGATCAAATCCATCTGGGAGCGGATTTCTTTTGATCCGTGCTCGTTTTTGCAGGCGTTTACACTAGTACGGATCCAAAATTGACATGCATTGAGACGAGATCGGATCCATTTGGATCTGCTTGAAAGCGCATGCGTGGGAAATAGAATTTAAAATTTGGCGGGAAGAGTAGACCTGCCTAAGTTGTTTGATTTATAATCTGATATTACTTTAAGGAGAATAGCAGTCTCCTCTTCGTCCAGTTGGACACTGTTCTTCACTTTGTCTGATCAGTTGCCATAATTGATTTAAATCTTGAGTATTAAAACTTTAGAAGAGAAACGTCTTATTTACTTTTGTTTTGCTTGAGATGTTTTGCATATCAAATTTGGGGCCAAATTAACGGGAGCCCATGTGAAATATACCTCATACTGGAAATTTTGTAACCTCAACTTCGATCAGAGCCCATTTGGATCCGATCCCAAGCGTTTACACGAGACCTGTCAGGTACCGCAGCCAAACGAGACTAGTTTCAAAGCGATCTCAAAGGAGCACGGATAGCAGATCCAATTGGGATCGGATCCACTAGTTCTCGTGTAAATGCAAGGCCGATCCGTACCAGTTTGGGCACAGATCCATTTGGATCCGCACTCGTGTAAACGCTGTCTAAAAGGATAGCTACCCTAATGATGAGTTAATGGTTTACTTTCGCCGTTTACTGTTTATGAAGTAGACACTACCTCTGCCGATTGTTACCAGCAGTTTCGGCTATAGCTTTGAAGTCCAATATTCTTTCTGCCTGTTTATCGTATAAAAGGGCAAATTCTTGTTTACGAGTAGGCATTGATATTTGTACGAAAAATGATCGGAACCTGAGTCAGAAGTTATCAGTAGCTTACTTATGAAGATGTCTATTACCAGTTTTAAATTATTTTTTGGCGCACTTTTTGATGCCTAAGTAATGGAGTCGACATACATTATATGGTTTTAATCTACTGCCCTTGCCGCACCCTGCAGTTTTGGTTGTAGTTATTATCGCTTCATTAATTAGAGGGATCCAGGGAGAGGCAACAATATACAAAGTCAAGGATTGTTTAGAGATTTTTAATTGATATCTCCAGTTTAGATAGTTATATTGTAAAGAGTATTTACAAGTAAAAAGAATAGCTATTATAGCTTAATCCCTTAAATGTGTTTGTGATTTTCAGTAATTTATTATGTAGGCTTATGAATTACATCGAAGGAAAATCTTTCTTTATCTGAATTCGGTCCAACTAAAGTCGCTTTTATTGAGCCCTTGTTTCAACAGGAGACTGAAGTGAAATTGAGGTTGCTACTACAGCAGTGAACTTGTATGGTAGAGCCATATTTTTAATGAAAATAATTTAACAAGGATGGTAGTTCATTGTTGATTTCACTGGATTGTTCAAGTTCAGATACCAACATCAAGTTGGAAACGCGATTTATTTGTTGAATATTGCGAAATATTTTGCAAATGCAAATAAAGAAGGTTAGATTATTTGTTTATTATCCGATTGAGTAGGGAAAACACTAAAGGTAAAAATTGAGGGAAAGATTTACCTAGGGGCTTACAACGTTTTCCAGTATGAGCCTCAAATCTCACGGTATTTAAAAAAGGAGAGGGGAAAATGTGCGCAATGCTATAGTGACCTTTGCGGTGTATCTTTGATTAAAAATAGTTTTATAATGCTAACGCGCACGCGCAAGTGGGAATGCACTCAATTTTTCTCTGAGCAGATGGTCCACCAGTTCGAACACAGTTTTTAGAGAGATACTTATTTAGTAACACGGGATTAGATAACACGAGACGAGAAATGGCATTGTTTTCGTTCCATATATAAGTCGGTCATAGTCCACAACGTAGTGTATACATCTATTTCTTAGTATACAGGAGACTGAGAATTATCAATTGATATGTGCTACGTCATTAAATATGGCGGAATACACTCTACAGATGGCTTGTCATCGGTACACTATTATGTGATTATTTTGTGTTATGACGTGGCATTCAAAACAAATCTTGTTTTGAGTAGTCGCAAGCATCCTTGATCCGCAGTGATCTTCCAGGATCTCTGCTCAGTGTGATTTTGGAAACAGTTGTTATTTTGCATCAATAAACAATGTACAGCGCTGAAATGACTCGGTGAAAACGAGAGGCCAAGTAGCTGATATTGTAACGTTTGATGTTGATTTGTGTCACAAGGGTCACTCTCCTTATAGCGCTTCCCGGCTAGTGACCCGCCCAGGTTCTTTATACACTCAATACAGCAGGGCGTATCCAAGAAGAAAACACACAAATGGTATTTCTGACATTATATTATACGACAATATCAACTTCTTAACTAAACGAAACAACTATATTCTCACAAATTGCAGAATCTGATTTGGTCTGGCTTAACAGTTATATGATGCAACAATAGTTCCAAAAGCTCACCGACGTTCAAGTCCGACGTTGTCTCTTTAACACTTTGATTTTGACTTGTCCTTCAATCACGAAGAGATGTGATCCTTCAGAGGCTGTAGACTAGACCAGGTTATTCAGTACTGTAAGATCCTTGGCATTAACCCAGCCATGGCACTTGACTACATTTGTTTCCCTCAGTCGTTCGTCTCTTCTTTTCCCTGCACATCCGTATATTTACATTTATGTTTCTGTGCGTTCAGTATCTTTTCGGACATGCTTTGCAACATCGTAATTTATCAATGACGTATGATCGCCACGACATCCAAATTCTCTAAACTCTTACGTCACGAAATAGTTGCATCTGTTTGCATCATTACAATTAGCATTACGTTCGCTCATTTTTTGCGTAGGGAAAGCCAGTTTGACTAGTTTGCCAATAAGAATGTGATTTTCATAGATATTATTACTCTCATTGACATCCCATCTCCACCCTTTTCGTATTCATGTGCCGATATTCAGTACATTTGTAGATACCAACGTGTATGGGACAGGGAACTCTCCGTACAGTTTATGTGGGAACATGCTTAGTTTAAATTAGAATAAACAAAATTTAATGATAAAATGGTATGTAATAAATAAATAACATTTTAATGATAAGATAAATAAAATAAAGTTATACATAAATGGATAAAAGGGATAAATGGGATATTGATGTATCCACAGTATACATGTGTAAGAAACGAAGTGGCGACCATAAAAACTAATCAAAGTGAAGTATAGTCTGAAAAATAGTTGTCTAAAATATAAATTCTATTTGGCGTTTTATTCTGTATTACTGCGAATTGGATTAGTGATATTGAGTTTCTGTTCCCAAGATAAATGTTTGAACTTTATCCTAAACTGCAAAATCGTCTTTCATTTGCTCTTTGTTAGAGAAATAATTGTGTTTTCGAGGAATAAGATAGATTGAACTATGGTGACAATCTATTTCTATACATTACGTAGAAAGTTATCAGTTCACTGCATGCAAAACTTCTATTTTGAAGAATTGTAAGCGTTTCTTACATCAAGCATTCAAGTTAATCTCTCCCTCTACGAACTGCGTTTTCTACAGCGTACTAAAATCAGTATTCTAACAATATTCAAGTTCTGGTTATTTGTTGTACCTCAATTTAAGTCAAAACAGCACATTGCGGCGGGGTAAGTCTTGAATCCACGTCCCAAAATTCGTTTTATTCAAAGAACAGCTAAAGAGTCCAGTTGGGCACCCGTGACGGCAGCATTAATTTTCTTGGCATGCTCGTCACAAACCTTGCAATGTCACACGTGATCTACTAGTCAACAGAAGCGGCTTTTTCGTAGACTGACGAGTGTCTGTCTTGAAAACTTTATGTATTATTTTCACATTTCCTGTTATACGGAATGTTAAATAAGGGTGTTGGCGAAGGGTGTTGTCATCTTGAATAGGATTGGAGGAAACTGGAGCGAGCATTTTTGAGCTTAGACAGTGTGCAATATGTTCTAATATTATAGTAAAAAAGGGCATCTTTCTTTGATAGGTTGTTTAGTATTACTAATATTGCGAATACGCAAGGATTGGATAGGGTTGTGTGGCAGAGCGGTATCGCGTTTGAGTAAAGAACGAACGTATCACGGTTGGATAGTTAATCAGAAACCCTAAGGTTGTTCAAAGCGACCATTAACTTGCTCACCATGATACTAACGAACTGTTTTCACGAATAATGAAACACCTTCTTCTTTACTTTGTTCTAAGCCTTACTCCACCAGTCACCCGCCTTCTAGCAGGTTTTGTGACTCACTCACATTTGGCATGGTCTAGATTTATTTTACAATTCGTACGACGCGTGTAGACCGACATCGAGAATGTGCCCACAAACAATGACTGTGTGTCAGTATGGTCTTTTTATTGGGATATTTTGCAATCGCACAGGTACCTACACGTACTATGGTTGACTGTACTGTTGACTGTTGGTGAAACTGAATATTGCATTACTTGTAAAACGTATTTCAGTTATATATACTCAAAGTTTCGTGCTTGTTGCAATTTTCAGGCGAATCAACATGAAACTTTGAGTAGCGAATTTCCAGAAGCTTTTCTGTAGTCCTTCTGCTATATTGCTCTACATCCATGTATCGAGTACTCTTGACATTAGAAGTGTTAATCTTTACTTGAGACAGAAAAAAAATATAAGGGTGCTGGTGGTGGTGAGAATTCGGGATCGACTAGCCGGATTGTCGACTTTACTTTTGCACTATGTAGTGCAATGGTTAAGTCTCCGCTGTCGGAGTGGGAGATCCTGGGTTCGAACCGGGCCAGCGCCCCAAGCACTTCATGTTTATGAGATCTATACTATGTAGT
>JAAAKL020009496.1:712-15053 GCA_010016065.2 Carybdea cf. marsupialis auct. non (Linnaeus, 1758)
GGCGGGTTGTGGCTGCCACGTCCAACGCATCCACAGGGCCGGTACTGCCGTTTATGCCCGCATTGTTGACCAGGCCGGTCACGGGTCCAAGCTCCCTATCGACCTGCTGGAACATGGCGTCGACCGCATCAGCATCCGCCACGTCGGCCTTGACGGCGATGGCGGAACCGCCGGCCTCGCGAATTTGGCTGGCGACGCCTTCGGCTTTTTCGCTCGATTGAGTGTAGTTGATGGCCACCGCCCAGCCTTGCCCTGCGGCCAGGCGGCAAATTTCCGCGCCGATACCGCGGCTGGCGCCGGTAACCAGCAAAACGCCAGCGTTTTTTGAAGAGCCCATACTTTCTCCTCGATGCAAATTCCTGTTTTGAGACCCATCACAAGGCTTGCGTTGGGCCCCTGCTCAAGGCACTTATAGCGCCGTTTTTGGGGCCTTCCGATCGAAAAAGCAACATCCGAGGGGCAAGGGGGCGAGGATCATGGGATTTCGTAAGTTGCTGGTGGCCAATCGCAGCGAGATTGCCATCCGTGTTCTCCGCGCGGCAAGTGAATTGGGCATTCGTACCGTCGCCATTTACTCTCACGAAGACCGTTTTGCACTTCACCGCTTTAAGGCCGATGAATCCTATCTGGTCGGGCGGGGCCGCGAACCTGTCCAGGCGTATTTGGATATCGAGGATGTGGTCCGCATTGCCAAAGCGGCGCGGGTGGATGCCATCCATCCCGGATACGGTTTTTTGTCCGAAAACCCTGACTTTGCCGAGGCTTGTGCGGCAGCCGGAATTACCTTTATCGGCCCGGACCCGGAGGTGATGCGCCGTCTGGGCAGCAAGGTGGAAGCCCGCAACCTGGCCGAGTCGGCCGGACTGGCGGTCATGCCGGCGAGCGGCCCCTTGCCACGGGACCCTGACGAGGCCATGGCCATCGCCCAAAAGATCGGCTTTCCCGTGATGGCCAAGGCCAGTTGGGGCGGCGGCGGCCGGGGCATGCGGATCATCGAAAAGGCGGAGGACCTTCACGAACAGGTGGCGGCCGGACGGCGCGAGGCCAAGGCCGCGTTTGGCAACGACGAGATGTTTCTGGAAAAACTGGTGCGCCGGGCCCGACACGTGGAGGTACAGCTGCTCGGGGACGGCCACGGCAACGTGGTGCACCTCTTCGAGCGCGATTGCTCCCTGCAGCGGCGCAACCAAAAGGTCGTGGAGCGGGCGCCGGCGCCTTATTTGGACCAGGATCAGAGACAGGCCTTGTGTAATTCAGCGGTCGCCTTGGCCCGTGCAGCCGGGTACAAGAACGCGGGTACCGCCGAGTTCCTGATGGATGTGGACAGCGGGTCCATTTATTTCATCGAGGTCAATCCCCGAATTCAGGTGGAGCACACGGTGACCGAAGAGGTACATGTAGAAAGATTCTAGGAAAGTACATTTCTAACTTTCTACCATTTTATGTGTCTCCAATTATATCCAAGCTTATACAGTATATATTTATATTCTTCAACATATGCATTGAAAACTAGTTTAAATCTTTATGTCTGTGTATACATAGATTTGTTGTTACTTGTAAGCATATAATTTATAGTGTACATATGTTTAAACCCAGATGGGTATGTCCAATCTTTATACATATTACATATTTAAGCTTACAAGATAAATGATGCAATTGTTTTTGTTAGCATATGCTTTCTCAGGTGTACTGTAAAAAAGACAGTTTCATTCTGAAATCTTATCTAATTTAACTATTTTCTGAAAATAGGATAACAACTCTAACGTAGACCTACATTTATGTTTTTATGGCACTTTTGCAGTGCCAGAATCTCTTTATATCTAAGGGAAAGCATATAGAACTATCTAGTTCTTGATTTTATTAGTATATTATATTATAGTGTGATTCTATCTATCTGCCTAGCCATGTATCTATCCACCTACCTATCCACACTACCGTCCCAAAAGTATTTGAATGCCTATGTCAAGTGAACATGGTGGATGTTAATAGGTGCAAATCTACTTTTGAATTGATTGCAGTATCATTTCTCATTAGTATAATGGATTCTGTCAAAAAAGTTACCAATAAAAAGCCACTCTTTCAAGTTTTGGCAAGGTTATGCAAAATAGTTTCATTCAGCTTTTCAACCTTGTCTTCATTTCCATTCCTAACAACACTATTTGCAAATGTCATTGCAACAGACAGACAACGTGACCTAGCAATTTACACTTTTGGATATATCTCTTGCTAATGTTCAAATAGCAAAGAAACAGCAGACATAGGCATTTATTTAGAGAGTGTCATACTGAATTTTGTTAATTTTCAACCAGCTATGAATGTGAAATTCCAGAACATTACTGAAGCTATATTTGTAAAAGAATGTTTATTATCTGCGGACAATTGGACTTAAATTTTTTTGTCCACACATGAACTGTATTGGCATCATTGTCAATGGAAAATCTGCATTCGTCAGAAAAAGATGACAAGTTTTCCAATCCAATGGTACCATGACAACAAAATGGATGCCCATGTCATTCTGTACGTCTGTCTGTCCTTGGTCGAAATATATGGACTTTTCTTCCTCTTGTAGCTATGTATACCATGTTTATGTATTACCCATCTTATCAAATTGATTGAGGCTTGTTTTCTTTCAAACTTATCATAGTTTACTTTGTTTTTGGTCATCTGAAATAGTTTGATATCATTATTGCCATGACATACCTCATATGTGTTAAACAGGATAAGGACCTGATTGCATGAAGGCAATTTAGCCAACAATCCTTCAACAATAAAATTGCTCAAACATGTAGTGAAAATTATTAGGTCGGTAATACATTGTGGTGGCAAAGTTGTGCATCTTATCTAACATGAACCAGACATTCATCTTGGGATATGCCAAGTTGAAGAGTGGAACCAAAAAGGATGAGGGTGAAGTTAATGAAACCAAGCAAACCTAATACACATAAAAACAATAAGTTAAAAAGAGCATTTATGAGTACTGTAACTCAAAAGTTCTACATTCATTCAAAGGTTCTCTATAATTACATTTTGCAGCAGGATATTTGATGTTCTTTCTTCACAGCTTCCACCTTATACAAGACTTTACCAAGTATCCTGTTCATTCAGAAGGGACCAACAGCATAATATATGAATTAAGATTCAAGGACTGCCAGTAATATCCATTGGAGAATCCAAGCACTCTTTAGGCCAGAGGCAAGGAGAACACAAGAAAGCAGTTGAAAAGGGAAAAATAAAGATCCATTAGGTGGAGTAACACTATTAAAAAATAACCACTTTTTTGATTGGGGGAATAGTAATATTCTAGACAGAGAGATTGACACAACAAACAGGAAAATCAAAGAAACCATTCATTTCTTATGCACCACAACAACATCAACAACATATAATACAATCTCTCACACATATGTTTCCTAGCAATGTTAAAGGAAAAAATACAAACTCAAAATGAACATGGCACCACTTTTTGAACACTTAATTACATACATACATACCCACATACACACACACACACACACACACACACACACACACACACTCACTCACTCACTCACTTCATCTGATGTCCACAATGTAAGAGCATAAGTCAGTGAAACATTTCGGAGTCCAGTAGTCTAAAGATGGTAGAAGTATCTGTTAAAACATAGCCCAGAAAAAAGACTGCAACTCACATGATAAGCATCTACCATCAACTAGCATATGGAGGTGTTGCTTAGCCCATAATCATTTTAAAACAGTTTGATATGATCCATAAATACCTTATTACAGGAATTATTGAGTCATATAATAAATACGCATCACCCTCTTCCACTTTAAGTTTATGACAGTTGAAATTTATTCACACATTTGTAAGTGATTTATTTTCTGTCCTGACCATTAATTTCCTAGATACCAATTTCTTTAAAGCAATTTCATGATTTATGGAAATATTTTGCAGAAGGGATAAATGAAAATACTTATCATATGTGAAATGTATTGTATACCCAGTGTCAATCACTCTGATTCTACATGACTTCCTTCCTTGCCACTGTAACGATTCTCAATGCTTAAAACATTTTTAGAATGATCCAAATATTACACATATTTTGGGTGCTATACTTCTCCACTTGATATATTCATTGCTCTTTTATTTCACAATCTTACCAACGTTGTTAAAATACTTTCGAATCTACCTTGCATTGATTGGGAACCCTTCTGAGACACTGATTTCACTTTTACAGCCCCCTCCATGATAGCATACCAGATTCATTTGACTTACAATTACTTTCAGTAATGTTCTAGCTAACAAGGCTTCTCCAGCAAAAGATACCATAGTAATTGTTGTACTTTAAAGTTGCTTATTTTTTTCTAAATACGACAGTCATTTCAATACATTCACTTGCATTCACTTCAACACATGTGAAGTCCATGCAAACCATTGATGAGTGTGTAGGGTAGTGAAATTGATAACATTTTACATTTGTCTGATATGGATGACATTGGGACCTGTTTGCAATGAGAAATGAATTATTGGGGAAGAAATTAAATATTTTCATTCGTTAATTTCAAGACATCACAATATAATGAGGTCTATATGTTAGAACTAGTTTGTTGCCTCTACGTTCATTACCCCCAGAAATGATTATTGAACTTCCCAGGTCAAAACAGAACATCCCTCACTTCCGTTATGAGTACGTATTGGTAATTCAATGTATTGTTATGTTCTAGAGATCATATGACTGTTGTTCTCCGTGTTTTTAAAAGAGACAGACCTTATCATTGTTTTTTCGCAACCATACTGAAAGACACATAAATGAATGTGAAATACTGCACCAAGTTTTTGCTTACATTGGTTATGGGCCGTGGAAGGTTACTATGTATTTGGATAAGGATCGATTGCTGAGTATTTGTGGTGTCTTGAAATCGTTGCATCGTTGTGAGCACCCTCTTTTATTAGTGATATATTGGAGTTCTACCCCGTAAATTACATCCTGAAGTGGATGACCTCTGCAAGAATATTTCAAACTGTCTTATGATAATTGGAGCAAGTTTAGCTTGCAAATTTGACATTATTTTATCGCTAATCGATGGCTCGGATAATGTGGCTGCTGATGATGCTAGCGATGATAGCAGGCCTGCCTACAGTAGAAACGAGTCAAAAGCGATGGCTGCTGATGATGCTAGCGATGATAGCAGGCCTGCCTACAGTAGAAACGAGTCAAAAGCGATGGCTTTTATTCAATGACCCCAAACTTTATTTGATATACGCATGTACTACAACTGAAGCTGTGCTGATTGAACTTTGTAAAAATTTTGAACCTAAAACGATGACTAGGAAGCTTTTCATGAGGCGATAATTTTATAAGAAAAAATGTAGGTGGGTAGTCTGTTAAAGAACATTTTAAAACATTTAAGGAGTTATGAGATAAGTTGACTTCGAGAGGTGTTAAGTATCGACGAGGACTGGCATCGACAAGTTGTGAATTTACTCTGCAGTCTCCCGCCTAGTTGTTCGCAGCTGGTTAGAACTGCAGAAACAAAAAAGGGGGACGAATAACTAGTACAGTCCGTAACGCAAGCATTATAGGAATAAATTAAATTAAAGGATCAGCAATAATTAAATTAAAGGATTAGGAATGTAAACGAGGAAAAGTAACCCGTTCCTAGTGGTGCCGTCGGCCTTGAACAGGGTGAAAATGATAATAATACGAAAGAGTCCCTTTCAGCTGCTCTACTTTCAGGGTCAGTAGAAGAAACTACAGGGCTAGACTTCTGACATTAAAAGGTTTGGTCATATGAACCCACGGACATTAACATCGGCAATAAAGAATGAGGCAATTAGGGGACTTAAACACTTTTGAGGCCAGATGTAAACAATTTGGGATTAACTTCCCGGACGGTCAACTTAACTATTGCACTATTTAGTGCAGTGGTCAAGTTGGCGTTTGCGTTGTTGGAGATCCTTAGTTCCATTCCCGCCAGCTCCATATGCATTCATGTTTATTTAGTTATATTTTATGTATTCCATGATTGCTAGTGTGTCTGCCTGAGTACTTCTGCATGGAAATGGCGCTGATGAAGCTAAAAGGAAACGAAAAAATTATGTTAGTGTGGATCGTGAGAATTCGGGATCGACTGCCCTGATTGTCGACTTACATATTGCACTATTTAGTGCAGTGGTCGGTGTTTTCGATGTGAAAGATCCTGGGCTCCATCCATGCCAGCACCGTATGCTTTCATGTTTATTTAGTTATATTTTATGTATTCCATGATTGCTAGTGTGTTTGCCTGAATACTTCTGTATGGAAATGGCACTAATTAAGCTAAAAGCGAAACGAAAAAATGAGGTTACCGTTTGTTGTGAGATTTCCGGGTCGACTCCCAAGATTGTTTATTTACCTATTGCACTATTTAGTGCAGTGGTTTAGTCCGCATTTTCGGTTTCGGAGATACTGAGATCGATCCCCGCCAGCACCTTATCCATTCATTGTTGTTTACTTCTATTCTATTCTTTCTATGATTGCTAGTGTACCTGCCTGAGTACTTCTATATGGAAATGGTACTGATATATATATATATATATATATTTATACATGTATTCGTTTGACTGTATCTGCTTGATAGTAATAAGACTTTTTACTACCTCTCGTGTGTCGTGATTTTTAATAGGTGTCAAAGATGAATGGAAAGGAGTCTGATCAGGTTTCAGATGGTAGTCTTGAAGATATTGTTGGTGTAGGGAATGATGAAGCAGACGATGACATCTACTGGGATTTGGACAGCAAACCTATATTCACAGAGGATGACCCAGTAATATCTAACCCCGATAAGCTATTAAATTTTAATGATCCCCAGAAAAAGATTAAAGAGTTGGAAAGTGAACTAGACCAAGCAAAACTAGAAAATGAAAGACTGTTGAAGGAGAATAACTTACTACGTAAAAACATTTCTTCCTTATATTTAACAGCTAAGGCAGAAATCGAGAGAAAATCCTCAGAAATTAAACACTTACAGGACGTAGAGACAAACTTAAAGTTTGAACTGGCGAAGGTAGATTTTATACGCAAGAACAGATAGTTTACTTACGTAGGTACAAATTCTTGGAGAGCAGGAAAACTCTCGTCAAAGTCATTTTAGGGGACTGTGCTGTTTGCCAACGAAATCCTGTAAGTGGTTTGATGGGTAATTGATGATACTTCAGTAGGCATTTGAAGTGTTATGTATTATGTTATCGGCGTTTCACTGCTGTAATTCTGTAAACCTTTTGATATAAACGATTGGCAAGATGAATATTTGATCGGACGTATATTAAATAATAAAGGATATTCCGAGTCGATTTTGTAAAGTGTTGATTCCCTGCTGCAATCGCTATTAGCATTTGTAGAAAAACATATGACAGGTTTGAAACGTTAGATGTCAACCGTCAAAGAACATACTCTAATTTCTGTAACCCTATTCCCTTGGATATGCCGAGGAAAAGTTATGCGAAACTAACGAAGGCTCACTATGAGTAAAGCCAGTGTTTTTATTTTAAATATACATATGACCCAGTTACCAAGGCGTGGATTTTCTTAATGATCCTTTACGGAAGAAGTTACACTTTTCAGAATGTGGGCTAGTATCTCTGTGTTACTCGCCACATTACTTCATCCAGAGAAATTAACTTGAGTTGATAAAAATAACTAAACAGAAAAATCTACCAAAGCTTATTTTCAGCTTGCATTGCTGATCATAGTAGACTATTGCATTATTTCTCTAAATTGTAGAAATGGACCAATGGATCCCTCTAATATACGTTTATTGACAACAATTTCTGTCTTTTAAAGTGAATTACGGAGATATATTAAAGATAAATCTGGATTAGTGAGCTACGTACGTCTGCAGAAGTGACATTGCTTCAAAATCTCTTTTCTGGTGACTAGGAATCATCGAACAAGAAACAAGTGTTATAAATCCAGCTAAAAGTTTGACTACCTCCCCAGTCAAATTGATATCCGAACCTCCGCGCTTCATTTGCAAAAGTGAGCTTGTTTGTTTCTTTAAAAGTTTCCTTGCTATGCCATATTTGAACCTCTAGAGGTGTTTTTGCGTGGAAAAATTGTTTCATCCTTTAGTGATCATTGTTGGCAATCGTGAACTAAGAAATTTGATATATAAGTTATTATCTTAGCTAACTTACACCAACAACTCTCATAAAGCGGTGACGCATGCGCCTCGAGGAAGAAGATCCACGCCTTTTTGTAAGATATTGTAAAATATTGAAGAAGTATTGAAATCCAAAAATTATGAGAAGTGTCATCTTTTCCTCTTATTTTATATTCGTTCTATTATAAATAGTGACGCAACCGAAACTACAGCATCACGTCCACTGATGAATTGGTCACCGACCGTTCAAACGCTCATACATTTAATACCACATTTTTGAGGTGAGAAGTAAGATATGCTGATCGTAAACTCCGTGATTTCTACCCCACTTCCCATTTCGACATTCTTCGTGTTTGAGCGAAACTTTGAGTTCCAAATGCTGATCTCGCACACCAAATTGAATTTGAATGAGATCACAGGAAGAGTTATTTGCTATCATAACACGATACTTCCTGGGGTTAGCTCGCAATTTTTTCCTATTGTTTTTCCGAACGTCCTAGATCCCCGGAAATGAAGCGACTGAATCGATTAACCGTTCACTGGACATGTTGATTCGCGCGAACATAACCCCTGTCAAAAGGAATGTTTGATCGAGCTACCTTGCGATACAACGCCATTAGCTCTGGGTATCACTTGAAAACTAATATCCGTCAGTTAGTTACATCAGAGATTATGAAGCACATGTTATAAAATCTCTGGTTACATAGCGTTCACGTTGTTGACAATATCTCGACAACCTACCTTTGCGAGTGAAGCTTCTCGGCAGTATCTCATCATCAAAATGAGTAGATAAATCGTATGGGACTTGGCGCCCATAGTTGCGTCTCTCTTAACTTCGTCGCAGCCACGTTTTTCTCGTATTTTGACAATGCAACAGCAGAAACCATCAAGTAGTTTTGAAATGTATTGTGTAACTTTTGCAATGTGGAAAGTGCTTCGTCAATTTGTTCGTTAAAAGGTTGCGCAGTATTGCTACTCTTGAAGTATGATAAAACTCCTCGGCGAAAATATGTATTGTTACTATCCTATATTCTAGCTGTGATTTTTAAGTTACAGATTCTGGAGGCATCAGTTCGAATATTCGCGGTCCGCAAGAATAAAAGGCTGAGAACAACTGATCTACATCACGAAGAGCGCAACATTCTCTTCATTAGCAAAGTCATGATGTATAAATTTTGGGATTTTTAGACAGTTGGACTACTACTTGCGACGTGTTTTTTCGGTCTGCAACCTTCCATGAGGTACGAATAGCTTGGTTTTGTCAGCAGCATAATCTGCACATAGACTGCCACTACAATTGAGTATTCGAGTGTTAAATTGCTATCATATGTATCTGATAGCCTCCCTTCCGAGTTTCCAGTCGCACACTGTACGAAATTCTCATTAAATACTGTCAAGCCCTCCATTTCTAATCAACGTGATACGTGAAGGAAGTGTACCTTGGCTATACACCTAGACATTACAACAGTGAGATAGGGCAGATATGGCAGTCATACTCTATTCGGTAGACTACTACTTTATTTGGGGTTGAAAATTTAGGGTCTCTTAAACGAATGGTTACCGATATTTCCCCAGTGCAGCAGTACGTTGCCCTCGAGTCCCGAATCATAGGTTTGGCTGGCATAGTAGTTGTGTGAAAACTACTGACAAATGAAAGGGTGGAGACGGTTGCTCCGAATCAAACGAATGGGTCGGATTCGATGTCTTCCTCGTACAAGTGAAACCAATGTAGTGTTACAATAGAAAGTGTCCCTATTTGCAGAAAACCAATATAATTACTATATAATAAACATGCTTTCACTAATACTTGTTTCCACGATTACAGAATAGCTGTAACTTGAGAAATGCTTTTCCGTAAAGGATTATCGACAAAAACCACGCCTTGGTGCCTGGGTCATATATATATATATAAATTAAAAAACACTGGGAATTTCTTCCCTATATGTATATATATACCCTGTTACCGTGTACTTTAAAAATTGTAATCTAAAATTGCAGATTTAAGTGTCTTATGTTTTCTTCAAAAATTCTGAAAATTATTATGGAGCAGTTTTAGTAGGAAATGGAAAAGGTTCTCTTTTTTACACTTTTAGGAAGCACTGTTTTTCTACTTCAGAAACGTACTTACATCATCATCTTTCTAGAAGTTGTCCGATTCTTGACCTAGGTAACAATGAACCAGCAAAAGGGGTTATTAGAATTGCTATATTTCATTTGCGTAATGTTTTACGACCTATTACGGTAATTGCATAATCCTTCGCTTCTCAATCGAAAGGAATGTAATAAATTAATAAACGAAATGGAAGTAACTGCCTTTTAAAGTTTGCTCAGCTATAGTTAAATTCGATTTATATCGATTGTTCTTTTCTAAAGAATGAAGTGCTGAAATGTAACATTACAATCAGATGACACAGCAGATCGAAAACATCTTGCTATTGATGTTTTGTTCTCCTTTTCAGACGCTGATAGGCTGTCAGGATCCAAAAGAAATAAATTGAGCCGATCTAAGATAAACTCCAGAAGTAGGGCAAAATGTGTGGCTTAATGCTCATTCCTTGTCTCCTTTTCCATTTATAAATTAGAAATAAAAGGGCCCGCTTCTTCTTTATGTATGGCCACACCGTTAGGGTAATTGCAACCAAAATTGATACGAAACAGTTGCCAGAAATACGAAGAATACTCACAGGGATGGCCTATTAGAGGCGAGGGGATCTTGGACAACGAGAAAAAAACGCTCAAGCTAACAGTACTTGATAAGGTAATTTGTACCTCCTGGTATTATACGCAGTAACGCAGGGAAACGTTTTGTTCGAGATTCATTGCCTAATATCAGTTCATGACCGACTCCCTTGCACCGTACCAGTAATTCATCTCCATCAATCTTAGATGCGCAACTAAAAATTTGATAAAATGTTCAGCATTACAAAGTTTTCCACAAGATCTTTCACAGGTTACTTGCATTTCACAATTTATATTTCATTTATGCTAATAAAATTGGTTCCCCCCTAAATTTAATTTTTGCAACATCATTATTCTCCCTTTATTCACTATTGCGCTACAAAAGTACAAGATGAAGAACCTTGACAACGAATTGAAGAAACGTAAGAAATGATTAAGTAAATACTTAACATCTTGTTTCGCAAGTTTTGAATGACGGCTCAAACCTGAGCCAATCCCTGCGACGAAATAGAACTGATCCCTTGATAATTTCTCGAGGATAATTTCTCACAGATTCAATGTACAACCTTGTAGATTGCAGATTAAAGAAAATGAAAAAAACTATATAGCAATATCATTCCGTGCAGAGTTTAGACCTGACACTTATGTAGAATATTAGCAAGTGCAATAGAACGCAATGAAAATATTCGATGGGCTTAGGATACGATATTTTGCTTTTTTTCTGCTTTTTTATCCAGCCGACAGTGTCGCTTAGTTTCTTAGAATACGGTGTCGTTCAATTTAGTTTCTGGTACGTGCCACAACGGGGCACTACTCGTACTATTACTATTGCGTTTGTTTTGCTTCTTACAAGGTAGAAGGGATCTCAATAGTTCTGTTATTTCCTTCCTAAAGTTTTTATTGCATAGTCCATAAAGCAGGGGATTCCATAAAGAGTTTGAGTAATTGACGACGTTCAGTGCCTTTAAGATCGGTCGGAATTTAACATAACAGGGGAGCTGACATACTGTGTTGATTATAACCATACTTGTGTACGGAATCCAACAAAGAATGAAGGCCCCAAGAAGTAAGGAGATAGTTTTAGCTGCCTTGATATTTGCTACCAGAGTGCGTTTGTGCCTCAGTCCTCTACTTCGTAGTTGTACAGAAGAAACAGTGTTGGACTTTTTGTTGGCTGTTATAAACAGAGCGACATTTAATATTATTAAAATCGTTGTTGGCACGAGGAGATTTCCTGCTAGTACGTAATATTTGTACCATTCTGTAAGAAAGGCATTGCATTTCCCATATGAGAATAGCGTTATTGTACCAGCCCATCCGCCGGCAAAACTTCCCATAAGTAAGTTATAAGTCCAACTCAGGGCAAGGACAACACAAACTCGACACTGAGTGACAATAATGTCGTAACGAAGTGCGTACTTGATGCGGATGTACCTTTCCATAGTCAAAAGCATCAGCCCGAAGGATGATACCGGTAAAGACAGAAAAAACAGGGAGTTCTTCAATTGACATCCATGAAATCCGAAGCGGTGGTACCCATACAGGAAAGTATCTATTTCCATTGGAATATAGAAGATGACTATGACGAGATCTGAGACTGCCAAGTTGACAACAAATGCATTGTTCAGTGATCTCAATTGGCGTTTCTTGAGTATAACTACAAGTAGAACTATGTTCCAGAAAATAGAAAGAGCTGCAATTGAAGATAGAATGACGGCGAGGATAACACGATAGTCTCCCTCCATATGCAGGTCTTGAAGAAAGCAATCATCGCATTCATTATTTGAAGCATTTACAATGTCAGTATAGTTGATGTCAGAGTATAGATAGAGGTTCATCTCCTAGTTTCCACAAAGTGTTCCTTCTCTGTTTGTATCTTGATCCTCTTTGATGATGAATATAATCTACATATAAAAGAACAAGATAATTGAACAAGCAATGAGTATGAATTTAAGAGATAGAGAAAATAAGGAGAGGAAAACATTCCGTTCCTTTCACATTCAATATGGAAACTGTTCAACTTACAATACAGTTTTCAACTCGACACAAGTCCCTGAGAGTGTAGCATATTGATCTAATCACTAAATACCTTCAAAATGCATATTTCTAGTCGCATTTATCTTAATTCTTGATTTTCACTTTATTTCAATATTGGCCATTCTAATGCTCGTGCTTAGTTTGATGTTTCATATAAGAAGCAGATCTATTTAAATGAGAATAGGAGATTTATTACATCAAACAGTGATTCTGTATTCATCTCTAGGATTAAGCCCAGTCTTTGCCGGCAGAAAGAGTTTGTCTTTAAGATTTATGTTTTAGGTTGTTGCATTGCTTAGGCGCCATCTGTTGTTATTGTTCTTCTCCTTTGTTAGTGTACGTCCAATCAAATCTGTTTTTCGTAACTGTTCAATCCTTGTATTGTATAAATAGATTCTTTGTGTATTATTCATTGCCGATGTAGATCAACTGAAGAGAATCGTCGAAAAGCTTATCGATCAAATATGTTTACTACTTTGCTTCATGCTATCTTTAAACTTTTAATTTTATTCTGGACAGTAGCGTTTTTACTGGCGCAGAAAACATTGCGAAAGCAGTCGTAATAGATGCTTTGGGCAATCCTTTTGTCATGTTCTCCGCTATTATTTCCTTAGTAGAATGCATGACTGATAAAGTATTATCTTAAATTTTCTCACGAATAAAATGATAAGCTACATCTATATGCTTCGTCCTATTGTTGTACTTAGCGTTATGGGTTTAAGTGAGGACAATCCTAGATCTGTTAACAATCGATTTAACCAAATGGCTTTTTATGAGGCACCGCTTAAGGCAATATACTTCGCTTCAGTTGATGGTTAAGCCAGTGTGGGCTGCTTTTTACAACACCAACTAGCAATGTTATTTCCTACTAAGAAAACAGAACGTGACGTAGAGCGGCCTGTATCACAGTCACCGGCAAAATCAGAATCTGAATAACCATGAAAACAAGCATTTGATTTAGCATACATAATAGTACCTTTTACATTACATTAATGGCGTAACCCTCCACTTGTCCTTGCAAATTCCTTTGTGATTTACTCCTTCCCCTTTAATCTATCCCTTGCCTTGCGTTTAATGGTCAGCAGAGGGATACCAAAATCATGCCTAAAATGATCCGTCTTTTTAAATAACGAAAAATACGTTTAACACCATTCCAATGATCTTTAGTTGGTTTCGATATAAATCTAGATTAAATGCTCACAGCACATGAAATATCAGGGCTAGTAGCTCTAAACAAATATGTTAATCATCCTATAGCAGCTTGATATTCATGTAGATCTGCAGGTTCATCTTTATCAGAAGATCTGCGAATCGTATTATTCACTTCTAATGGTGTAGCTGCAGGCTTACAGTCTGCCATACCAAATCTCTGTAAGATATTTCTTATAGTGGTGGCTGGTACATTCTTTCACCGGGGGGACAAGTAGTGTTGGTTATTTTGTTAGGTGTTAATTCTATCTTAGCCTCGATTTCATTATCTCACTTTCGTTTTTTATTATTAGCT
>JAAAKL020009498.1:0-15052 GCA_010016065.2 Carybdea cf. marsupialis auct. non (Linnaeus, 1758)
CGCCAAATGAGAGGCCAGAAGCTCCCGTGCCCCCGGTTGCTAGGACCCTGCTTGATTCATTAACGGGCATTCCATTTGCACTTTAAATAAAAAATACTGGCATCGTGGACAACATAATATCTTTAATGCGATCTAAAATCTCAACCATAATGTTAAAACATTTTTCGTAAATTTGATACGTTTGTCGCACTTATGATGCTAGCATAACTTGTTAGCCTAACCGGAAATTGATAAGTATACAGAGTTAATCTTTCCGTAACATAAATAGAACAATACTATAATTTGTAAAAAATTGCTTAGGCCAAAACCTGAACGTAGATGTGGTTCATGAATCCTACTGGCCCTGCTTCGACCACATAAAATTTTACCTTAAAGTATTTATTTCACCTCCAGTTACTACATGGAATTTTCCGTTGTAAATGTAAATATTTGCCTTTATCGCTGTTAACTGTTTTAAAAATGCTATTGACTACATATTGAATTACTTTTGTTTGATGATGAAGTTAGGAACGGCCCTTTTTTTAAACACGCACCTTCTTCACTGAGTTGAGCTCATTTATTACACTTTTGCAGATCAACAACGTAATTTCCTTGGTTTTTAAATTGAACTCGGAACTTCTTATCATACAGAGCTTTATCTATTATCAAAACCTCAGTCAATTTTCTCATCTTTGAAGACAGACATGTCGATATTTGTATATTTCGCTTTGCTTTCTCGTACTCCCTGCACACCGCAAGAGCATAGTAGACGTGGTTAGGATTTGATTTCGAATAACTCGTCACGTGGCCATTTGCCTATAGTACGCATGTGTTTATTAGAACCCAGTCGAATGCAAAAAGGCGACCGAGAGGAAAGAAAATCAAACAATAGACCGAAAATATGGACAAGCAACATGAAAATAAAACCAATGGATAATAAATACCATTGCGCATGACAGCACAATAATCTTGTCGTTGGGATGGAATAAGAAACGTAGATACAAGAAGAATATGAAGGAATTGGGTTAAGGAGAATTCTTGTCTACGGCACTGGGAGAGAGGAAAAATAAGGATAAACTCATGTCTTCGAGATTGCCATTGCCCTCCCCCCTGGTGTCGCTGGCCTTGCATCGGATACCGATTACTGCAGTCCCCATCTTGTCTTCTCATTTGGATAAAATTTGCCAATGAAAAAGTATTTATGATTCCACAATAGGTCACCACTGAGAATTGAGTGCGATCTAGTAAGAGGAGTTTAACTCAAGAACTCAAAACAACAGAAGAGTTTCTGCTTATTTCAATTTTCATGTTCCCGTTTCAAGAAAGTGGGAAAAGTTGAACAACAAGAATTTTCTCTAGGACAAGACAAGCACAGTGAGGCCTTCTATTGTTGGCGTTTCTTGTATGGTCTAGCACGACAAGCTGAGAATGAATTAGCAGGCCTTGTCTTCGAGGCAAAACAAGGTTTCTTGTCCTACTTGAGGCCTACTTAAGGTTACTCTTTGTTTGCTCCAATCGATGGTTTGTTCTTCAGAGCGACACGTATGTGTAGACCTGCTAACGCTTACGGCTCTGCCGTGAGTCTCACGATTTTTTATCTTTTCTCATGGCCTCACGACAAGACTCTTCAATCTCACGATTTTCGGGGGGAATTCATTCCGAAATGAAAATATCAGCTGCAAAATAAAAAAAATGAAAAAATTATGGAAAGCTAGTGACATAAAGTGATAGTGGATAAAGCAGAACCCTGCACTACATTTGTACTTGTGTTTACCGCTTTTCTACCGATTTTTGCCTTGTTCCTAGGCCTCCGCTAGTAAGTTTATGCAGCGTCCATGTTAAACATTAAGCGAACCTCAATCCCATGCCGAGTGTCCCTGTAGTCTTAGCAAGTTCACGCGCAGTGCGGGAAAAACAAAGTAGAATCTTACTGTTTTGTGTAGAACTTTTTCATGGGTATCCAGACTTTCCTTTATTAGGGTTTTGCAGGTCTATCTATGTTAACCTGTAATTTGCATCTCGATACGTTTTAGCTCATGCATTTCACATTATGTGCAGCTGAATTTAGTTCAAATTTAGTTCAAATAGACATGAAATAGATCCCATTGTCTAGACAAAATATCTTATATACAAAAATTGCAACAACTTCCTACAGTTAACAATATGGTGAGCTGTTATCTTCTCGCCTCCCTCTTTTACAAGTGTTAACTTCAAACTGATTCTAATCTGCACTCCTCGTTTTCGGAACGAAATAAAAATTTTATCAACAGGTGAGTTTAAAATGTGTAAACCATTTGTAGAGAATTAGGCAATCGCTTATAAATAACATGATCGCCCAAAGTGGGGGAGGTATGAGAAGAAAATCGGCCGGTGACAGAAACACCTCGTGTATCATTTTGAGGAGCCGGGAGAACTTTCGTGCAAATGTTGGCAAGTTTAGAGGAAGAGAAAGAGAGTCTAGCTAATCTTCTCAAGGCTCTACCAATCATGCTGCTGTTGAAGCTAAAAGGATTTCATACTGCAACTTAAGACTGCTTAATAATGTAGCTCTCCAAGAAACTGTATTTGTCTATGTTCACTACAGGGCTGTGATTGTGACAAAAATATTGACGTGGCTACATTTTGAAATTGATGAAGTGGGAAAATGTCGCCCGCCATGGTTTGGCGACGAAGAAAGTGTTGAAAATCGCCTTCTCAGAAACAACCTCTGACGCACATTCTGACATAAATAACAAGCTATTTTGATCGCACAAAATATTGAAATGTCCCATCCTTTATAAGCCTAAAAATTTCTGCTGCAAGTCCCCTAATGATGTTTTTGCATAAAAATGTATTATAATGTAGCTGAATTCATCACTTCGTGCCTAGCCTATGGAATACATTTTGGGTCAAAAATGACATTTGAAAAAATACTGTCGGAGTTTAATTTCTTTGAGTATATTTTCAAATTCGTTTTTCATAATGGCATAGTTCATGTACACGACCAAATAGATAATTTACGACCAGACGCTGTCCAGTTCTAGTCGTCAATTTCTCAGACAGGAGATGAAAGGAATAGTAAAAATAAAAAAAATATGAATAAATGGTGTTTGTACAAACACTTTTTCTTCTGTCAGAACTGTCAATAATTTCTTCAAAAATGATTCCTGGTCGATATTATCAAACTTTTCTGAATGCACGTTGATAGACATGGTTAAGCCTCTTGTGGTTCATCGTGTTGCTGAAGTACGTCTTTATACGTCTCATTGCACTAAAAGCACGTTCACTTGTAGCATTGCTTGCTGACATTATGATGGCAGTATAGTGCTAACTTAATGACTTGATCTAAAAGTAAACACTGACTTTTGCTGAACTTTTGTAAATGCTCCACAACTTCCATCAGACTAATATTTGAAGAATTATCTTTAAACGAGCACGACAAACTCTGTAGCTGAACTTGTGGCTGAGTGAAGTTGAACTCATTCTCATATTGCCCCAACAAAGTCATAGCAGTATCACAATTCTTACTGACTGCTCCACTTAAAAGTACTTTCTTCAGGTTTAAGTAAACCTGGGAGTCAGGCTGATCGAACGGTCTTTTATTTCAGAAACAACTGCAACCATGGTGTTGAGAAAAATACGCATACCCACTTCAACATTTTGAATAGCCCGGAAACTCTCAAACGAGATCTGGTCATAGACATTCGCCAGAAACTTGCCTTTGCCTTGTGACATCTTGGGTATCTTGTTAATCAATCTGTTTGGAGGCAAAAAGGGTCAAGAGCAGGATTATCATTTCGTTTCGAAGGATTTATTCCAGGAAGAAGACTCAGAGTTACTCTGAGATAAAAATGGAATGAAAACATAACATCACGGTCCCCAGTGAAGAATTGGGCAAAGCTAAGTGACCTTATTCAAGACTGCAACACATGGAGTAGAATGAATTATGGCAGATGTAATCAACCATTAGACGAAATAGTAATAAAAAAGAAGAATTAGGTAAATGTGATCGTTTGAGAATTTTGTATTTCTTATTGTCCTTGTAAGATCTAGTATTGGCGTCACGTGAGACGCCAGGAAATCATGGATGTGAATTTTGATTGGAATTCTGTATGGAGGATGGTGACTTTCTGCTGAAAGACAGATATTTGATCTAGCAAGTGTTGTATCTTGAAATGACATTAATAAACTTTTGGCCTGAGGACTATTGTGTCACTTAAATATTTGGGCGTAACTTCAACAATGAGATACATCTGGAAGTGAAAGTGGTATTTCTATTATGTTGAACTTCAAGAAGGGTACGTTAGTGAAAGATTGCAAATATAAGACAATCATCCTTTATAAGTGTTTCCACATCTGTCTTGAGCTGTGACGTGGATGGAACGGCGACTATACGATGACACAATACATTCATTTACTTGACTGGAGTCTCCTACCTAGAGGTTAGAGCCTTAGAGGTCACATCGAGTATACGTTTCCGCCAAGTATTTCGATTTTGTTTCAGCATCCTACATTGTCAAGGTGGATGTGGATTTGTTTAAGGCCTTTTAATGCACCGTTAAATTATTTTCTTCGCGGACTGCCTCTAGATCTTTCCCAGTCACGATTTTGGGACTTGAACTTCAATGCATAATGACTCAGGTAGTCGTCTATTTGTGGAGGTATGTAAGAAGTGGAACTACTTGATATTCTCCAGCTTATGGAGGAATTTTGTGTTTGGTTTGCAGAGTTTTTTGGCGCCAAATAATCCGCGTCGTATAAAAGACCAGAGAGAACAAGGGCGTTAAGCATATTTACTTGTGCTATTTCGGAGATGCAACAAGTGGGAAAACTTAAAATTTGGTACACTTTGATGCCTGAAAGTAGATGTATGCCTAGTCTGCGCTGAAAGTTTTTATCATGATAATAGAACCTAATGCAAAAATTTCTACAGAAAAATGAGTAACCAACGGTAAGTTTGAAAATTGCATCCTTGGTTTATTTTTTTAACATAATCAAAGTGACACCTGTCTGATAAATCAACGAAGAAACGAAAGCTAGTGGAGAAGATGCAGATAGATCGCCATCCATAAAAGGAATACATCAAAGACGAATAAATCTATTTTACAGATAATTCTTCAAAACTGAATATTTTAAAATCTGGTTAGTAGTAAAAATATGCAGGGAAAGTTTCCCGACTTGTGGGCCCCTGGGCACTTTGTCAACGCGGGGCCCTATGAAAGAAAAGTATTATTGTCGATATCTCCTTGCCCCATATACCTGACATAATATAGGGCTTTCACAGTGCCTATCGTGTCGGATAATCGTTATATGAAGTGCAGCGTGTGCATACATCGAAGAGTACTAAGAGTTTTGACTTTTTTGATAAATTGGGTTCTGGTTCTATCTGTAGGGTTAGATGTGACTTGTCGTTCTTTCTCAAATGACTGAAAAAGCTTTTTTTAAAGGAGAGATGGACGGAAAGAGATGGACGGAAAGAGATGGACGGAAAGAGATGGACGGAAAGAGATGGACGGTAAGAGATGGACGGAAAGAGATGGACGGAAAGAGATGGACGGAAAGAGGTGAAAACGCGTAGCCCTGGGCTACCACCCAGTCCGCCATACCCTAAAACCGCCACTGCAAAAATGTGAGATTCCCTTAAGTAACTGACTCATTTTGATAACCGGGATTATACTGGTCACTGTAATAATAGTCTGGAGAAAAAGTAGAGCACTTTCTCATAGAGCTTGTAGGAAGTGACAGGGTTGGAACACGTCACAAATGCCACCGTATGAGTGACACGGTTTTGGTCACTTATGTTAATGAAAACGCTACGAGCTTTTGAATAACATTCTCGACAGAAAATAAGCTTCAATCAAATGCTTAAACTTTCCGAAAGCTTAAGAATTTGATTGAATCTTATTTTCTGTTGGCAACGACGCTTTCCAGTCCTCTACTATCTTATGTATACTTTGCAAAATTGTAGCCGATCTCTGACAAAAATAATTAGCAATAAATCATGCCGGTTGGGGTGGGGAGGGGGTTGTACCATAAGCTCACTTTTTCTTGTATTTATGATACATATCTGATACCATTTAATCTGATCTTCTGGTCACTGTTGAAGGGTGATGGCCACAGTGGCTAAACTATCCGGGGCTCCCAGCAGTAGCCGTGCCACCGGAGGAACAGGGGGGATAAGTCCCATCACTTGTCTCAAAGATCAAATTTAAATTAGCCCAAATCTGATGAGAAGCTTGGGATGTCAAATTGGAAGAGTGGATGGCTAGTTCCTTCTAGGAACTAATTACCCCACTCTCCAGCTCAAGCTTTAACAACTGGTGAACGTGAGGAATTAACTTGGAATTCGTGAGGAATTGGAAGACTTGAAAGCAATAATTGTCAAGGATTTCGACCACGCCCATGAAAACATCCTATTTTACGTAAATAAAAAGTAAATACCCTCCCCCTCTCTCTTTTTTCAGGCTGGTACCGCTACTGGCTTCCTACAACACATGGAATTAGGTCCGTATTGATTACTGTATTAGCTTTACTGGAAACATATTTACTCTGAAGTTGAGGCGAATACTGAAACGACAAGGGTTTTTAACGATTATGAGCCTGGAAAGTAACCAGGAAACAAGTATTTTAGTGTGTCTGCCTCTAGATCATCTCAAGAGAGTGATGTGTTACATTTGCACAATATCATGCCTAGTTGTAAATTAGTCCAGTGGTTTCCTGTAAGCAACAAAAAAGGAAAGCCCTTATTATCACTATGCACTTATTTTTTATCGAGATTTAGGCGCAGAAGGTTTCCATCCAGCATTGCCTCGAACATATTGTGCTAGCAGAAATTTGAGGATGATATGGAGCAGCTCACATCATCATCGTCATATTTTGACAACCTAGAAAAAAAAATTTGTCGAGTAGATCACTCATGCGCTGATTGAAATTTAGCGGCGTGTGTGGTTCACAGGGGTCTCTGCAAGAGTGGAGAGAGTTCTTGCATTATATTTATCGAAACAGTCTCTCGGCTTTGTGTTAAGAAAAATCAGCAAACTTCTATTGTTTCACATATGTGAACAAATTGGGTAGAACAAGGAAGCATAATTTTTATTTACGTCACTGCTTTTAACAAAAGCTATCATTGACAACAATTGCGCACTACAGATGCATCTGTGGTGTGACACGATGTGTGTTCATGCCCTTCTGATATTTTACGGTCGATTCTGACTTAGATCCAGTTAATATGATAGCATTTTTAACTACTCTTTAAAAACATTCAACGGCTCGCCGACTGCATGACATAAATTTTGCCTCGTGCTCGCCAACGCCAGTCGCCAAAACAAACCTGAACTGTTTAGTCACTTGGCAACTGAAAGCAGATTACTTTTATGGTCCTTTTGTGTCCAGTCTCTCCTCCCATCACACCAGAAGTAAATAGCCGAAGGTCCGTGAGCATGGCTAAGCTACCTTCATTCTGTTTATCAGATCTTAGAGTTATGGAAGAGTTTTTTGTTATTCGATCAGCACAATAACACTTAGCGGAACATGTTGATCAAAGCTTAACATGGTCTTGAATTGCAATCCTTGTCAGACTTGCTAATTACTATAGATATTATCGAACATCAAATGGGGACTGGTACGATGGAAAATAGCAGTACCGAATCGGAACAACGGCCAGAAAAATATATTGAAGAGTATTTGTACAAGAAAGAATGTGACAAAAAGGTAGTAATGCTTGATATAAACTTTATATCGCTTTCGTTACATCTTCTCTTGTCAAGGCGTCAGAATGTGTACTAATAATTTTTTATACATGATGTATCAACAGGTTTGATTTCAATCGATGTGTACTTGATTAGCACGTGATCACACGGGTGTTTTATTGCAGATTTGACAGGTCTAACAGTTTCCTTCCCAATATGTAATATATGTCATTGTTCTTAACTTTAGGTAAACTATTCAGATGATGATGAACATGATAGCTTCTGCCCCTCTTTACGAGTTTCAAGGAGCTCTTTTCTTGCATTCTGTTATTGAATATGACACGTTCCCTGTAGCCAGGAATCCACCTCTTATTGACAATCGCTTTTTATCCTCTGGTAAACAAAGTAAGCGGTAATGCTTAAGCAGTTTCAAGTGGCAAACAGAACTGGATTATTCTTGTCAGTGGTAGCCCTATTATTATCATAGATATTCTGATCGGGGTCTGTAGCAGTTGATTCGCAAGTTGCTATATATAGCCACCGAAGGCGCGATTTGCACTGTCTACTCAGCTGCACGCTCATTATGATTCTTGACCACCGCATAAGTTTTTCCTCACGGCTCAGATGGTGCTCCAGATGATAATTGTGTTGAAATCACAATAGTGAGATATTCTTTCTTCTTCAAGGAGTAGGGTACTGAGCTACTCTTCTCTTAATTTAAAAGTTGCAACCCAGTTATGAAGCAATTTTGGCCTATTAGAGAACACGATTTGATTATCACGCGGGTTAACGAAGCTGCTACAGGACTTTAATTCTTTTAAATTTAAAACCTAATGACCATTTTAATAGTCCGTCTACCCTTACTTTTAAACATATAAGCACAACGTAAAGCTTTAAAGTATGTATTTGGTAGGATTCACTGGTTTAATAGGCATGAGACAAGAGTTCTCCTTGGGCTATTATGAGACCCACAAAACTAATGTCAATTTCGATACGGTTCGACTGTATTTGCCGCTACCCAATGTTTCAGTTGCTTAGTGGGCTATTAAAAGTTTGGTAACTCTCCCCCTTATGTTACATCTTTCCCGATTCAGTCCGTAAAGAAATAAGGGGAATTATTTGACTTTCTGTCCTATCAATTAGGCCTATATGTAGGTGACCCGAAAGTCATTCTTAAATGTGAACTTAGTTTAAATCAGAAGCCGTTTCTCTACTACCGGTATATGTGCACAAATTGGTCCCTTGATATCTCATTTAAATGAAATACCATTGTTTTGCCCAATTTTATGTTTGATGACTCCCTATTTACCTTTTTTATCTTTATTGTGGAATAAAATGACGTGGGGAAGGCTCTGCGTCATTTTTGTATTTCTATTTGGGAATGGAAAATACTCACTATATTCTTGGGTAAAGAAAATACCCTGGCTCGGCATTTCTGCCACCTCTCAAGGACAAATCCGATACTTATATTGTGTTACAAATTGAAAAGAGGAGTAGGTCATCGTTTTATAGTATTTTGGTTGAACACGTTAATCTGATTTTATTTTATTTCTTTACCTCTTGCCAGTGGATCAAGTACTGGGTAACACTACAAGGTACTTGCATGATGTTTTATTCACATCATTACGAAGAAACGGAGAAACGAGATGCAGTAAGTTAACATGTTCTAATGAGTGTTTTGGTTATGAAGTTTCACTACTGGTTAGAATGCGTAAACACCCATTAAAGTCGATTGTGCACTATATGACGTATTTTATCAATTGCTGTACCAAGTATCTTGTTGCACTGAGAGCTGTTTTAGCATGAAAGGCAAGGGGTGTTACCCCTTGTTGACAGCTTCAAATTTCCAAGCTTCTCTGACTGTATTATGACTGGTATACTTAATTGTCCATCAAATCATTTAAGACTGAGACATGCATACTTTTCCCTCCATTTCACAAGATTGAGTTTTGGATTTAACGATCAGACACAGAAATTTAATTTTTTTCTTCCCCTTTTAACATCTTTTTTCAGGGTGTTTCATGGGGGTTTACGGTGCCCATATACATGGGACTTGTTTACTGGAGCATAGAGCACTTTAAAACCGGATGCCCTTCCTGACATCACCAATGGTGCTTCTGGGATTTGAACCCTGATCCTCTTGACCCTCTTGATCTGAAGGTCAGGAACTGATCCACTACACCATGGCGGCTAAAATTTAAAATTTGATGAAAGAACACTACTACACTACACTAATCGTTTTTAAAGTTTGTAATTAACCAGATATGCAGATCTAGTCAACAGGTCTATGCAATATCTGACTGTAGGTCACATCCGTCCTGCAACACTAGATATCTGGTTATTACTGATTTCATGCCATAGATAACTAAAATTTTGGACTTTGAAATATGTAAGTTTCATTTACCCTTGTTCCAAAATATTGTTAAGTTCGAAAAAGACCCTTTTAGAGACCTGCATGTCAGACCTTCCTGCTGCAAGGTGGAGAGGTCTAGAAAACAAATGACAGGAGGAATGGAAACCCCTTTCACGTGGCAAGTGTCATGATTTATTCCATTTTCACCACAATTTAGTAAAAGTTTAACTTCTATTTGGCCATGGTTGTAGATTATTACTACACTGCCTTCAGTCAGTTTCTACACTGCAGTCAGGTTTGCTCAGACAGATCATGTGTCGCTATAAACTGATAACTTTAGAAGAAATCTAAATAATACTGGGATTTCTTGTAAACACAAGAATCTTGAGTAGCACAAACACACCTTTCATTTTGGCATTTTGACACAAATAGCATCAAAATAGGAGAGAAATCTAATCTGTGTAAGACTGCTTGTCAAACTGGCAGATGAAATGACTTTTATATCCAAAGCAAGCCTGACCACAAAAAGTACCACAACTGTTTGCCAAAAAAATCCCGTTTGCAACTCAATGACATTTACTCAACAACACGTTGTCTCAGCAGGCCTTTGATGCCAAACATTTGAAGGAAACAATCACCGAATTAAATCTTTTTCAGGGTGATAATGAAGTGTAGCATAAGCTAGGTAATACATAAGACTTTCTGTAAGACCATGGTTTATCTTTCATTAGAAATATATTTCTTTTGTCCATACACTAGCTACAGAAATGGCCATCAGAGTCAGAAGATAGCAGTCATGGTCTTACACCTGAGCTACCCTTATGTCAAAGGGTTGGCTATAGATGCCTTTGTTTAGGAGATGGAGGATTTCAGTGCCCTGTTTGGCCACTACCTTGCCATTCATTTTGGCTGCTATGACTTAGCATAATTTGTCTTTGTGTCTTCTTTACTGCTTATTCATCTTTCAACACTGGGCTTGTTAAGTTTGTCTGATTGATTCCATATCATTTTAGTTTTATGTGTCCGCAAAGGAAATTCAGGATGGATACTTTTGTTGCTTTTGTCTAGGATTTGAAGACATGCCTCACACATAAGCTAGCCCAAGGCTGTGAAATTTCCTGATGATGTAGAAGCAATCAATAGTTTATTATATGTACTTATACATACATTTTCTTTCCTCTACAGTTTAGAGGCTTCATTGAGCTGACTAAGGCAACCAAGTGTCACATAAGTAAAAGGAAGAAATATAGTTACCCCTTTTTTTTGAATACAGGGAGAAGTAAATACTATTTTAAGGTATGTTATATGATTAGCATTTCTATTCAACCTTTGTATTTTTTCCATCAACAATTATTTATGGTAAGCAAGATAAGGGTCATACCCTTTGAAGCAACATCTTGTCTTACCTAATCTCTGTACTTCTATCAATCACTATCAGTACTGTAGCCTTAAGTTGTATGCATCTGTTCTTACAAAGTGGGCTTTTCAGACTAACAGAATAAGCTTTTGCAAAGTTTCTAACCACAACAGATAATTCAACGTTTAAATTTATTTTATTGATAGCTTTTGATGTAGTTATCCATGTTTCAGACCTGGGGTTCAAGGTGGGTATGATGTAGTGTTGTAAATGGCATATGCAAAATTTTGCAATGGCAGAAATTCAGTACTAAATGTAGGAGATCCTCACCTTGGAAATGTTTAAAATTTTACCACAGAACAGCCCAATGATCAAAAGGTATATATATTTAATTCAGGAATTTGGGATCGACTACCTGTATTGTTGACTTTACTATTGCCCTATTTAGTGCAATGGGAAGGTCTTCGTTTTCGGAATGGGAGATCCTGGGTTCGAACCCTGGCCAGTGCCTCAAGCACTTCATGTTTAATGAGTTCTATAATACGTAGTTCATGCCTGCTTGTTTGTCTGCCTGAGTAGCTATATCAATGAAATTGCGAACAAGAATTAGGTTGCTGGTGCTGGTGAGAATACAGGATTGGTTTCCTGAGTTGTCGACTTAAATATGTCACTATTTAGTGCAGTGGTAAAGTCTTCATTTTCTGTATGGTAGATCCTGGGTTTGATCCTTGCCAGTGTTATATGCATTTTGTGTTTATTGAGGTACTCATGAAACAGTTAGTTTGTTTTGATTTTCTTAACATGACATTGGAATGAATATTTGTGTTCTTTACAGAGTAGCCTACTAAGTGAATGTTGTAGCAATTTTTTGATTCATCAAATATGCAATATAATTGTATATGTCTTTATCATTTCTTACAGTGTCCATCACCATTACAAAGACACCAGTGGATATATGCAATTGAATCATCAATACAGGTACATTTTAATTATGTGCTATCTTGCTATCTGTCTTCTTATAGACCTTTTTGATTACTATAATAGAGTAAAAACATATTACGCAGGACAAATACCAAAAACAAACTGTTGGTGTTTCTCTGAATCTTAGGAGTGGATAGTTGCATCAATTCCAGATGGTTTATACTGTTTATAATTCCAAATTGCTGAATATGTTTTGTTCTAATTTGGTGAGTTTTCCTGAACATGTGTTATGTATTTAATAATGTGAAAATAGGCTGCACCCATTTACGGTCCTGCTGTGACATTGTTGAGGGACAGTGTAACATAATAAGATTTCCTGATGAGTTTGAGTACCAGTATTTGGGTTAAATTACTTTTTGATGACTTGTTTTACCCCTTGGTTGATTCTTTTTCTTGCATCATATTATGTATATGTATATTACAGATACTTTAATATAGAAATTTTGTAACTTTTGTGTAATGACTGCATAATTTTGCAAGTAATTGATCAGTGGATCAGGTCCATCTGGTATATAATTTGTAATGACTAAATACTAATGAAAATAGTATGAACTCTTTTGATTATTACAATTTATTCTGCTATCAAAACAAGATAAATAATATATAGAATAATGTCATAAATCTTGGTACATACTATAATCATGTGTAAATATTCATGAAGAACAGCTTTTTACAAATAGGTAAGTAGCAAGAGACTTCTCTATCACACAGGTGATTCTCAAATTATGCTTGTTTCAGCACTGCTGTCAAGTTTTAAATTTTCACCTGAAAAGTGTTGATAACAGTTTTAAATGTGCTGACATTAGCTTAATTTTGACATTATTAGAAAAGTTATACTTTCTCTCAGAGATGTTGGATCATTTTTTTGTGAAATTATTAGATAATTTCTGTAGATTTATTGCAGTGGTGAATCAGCCCCCCCTCTTAGTATAGCATTGCAACAAGAACATTTACATGAGTAAGGTTTGATCAAACTCATATTTTGCGTTATCTTCTGTTGCAAACCAACTTCCACCCCCAAATCATTAAATCTTTTCTTTGTGTACTCTCTGTTAGCTAGACATTGTCAATATAAAACTCTGGTTAATGCCTAATTTTTCATAGAGATGACTTTGTGGGGCCTGATACATCACTCACAAAATTGTGCATAGTGACAGCTCAGTATTTTTTGTATTGTGTCCAAGTTAATATGCAACATTGCTATGATCTGCCATCTTTGTTGTGCAAGACTAATGTCTGTCAGAATGTTGATAGACTGACACCTTTACAGTGCAACCTCTTACCAAGGATTCTTCATAGAGGTTTTGTACTAGGATGATTCTGGGTTTTTTAAATGTTTGTGGGTGAGTATTGGGTGGTGTTAACCAATCGTTCATTATTGAACTGCACATGAAACCATCCAGTTCTTCCTTAGTGCTTAAAGAAAGAGGCTTAACATATTTGAGGGCCATAGTGTGGTGTGCTTATTAATAGCTATACTATTTCTTTGTAACCAGATATTTAAAACCTCCATGAACACTTAATGTTGAATGATTATGGATGACACTGCAAAGCTGTTTAAACATGCTATTTAGACAACTTAATCTACAAAAACTTTTGCAAGCCAATGCTAAACTTGTCATGTGTAAAAATTCTATTTGTGTTTGAAGAGGTACAGAATTGAGAAGTACATCAATGTAATATTAGAAGTACTCATGAAATGTGGTTGTAAATGCCAAAATACAGTGGCTTATGACTTGTGCCACCTACAGAACATCAACACATTTAATATTAGTAATGGAGTAAAGGTTTTTTGCTGTTATACAAAATTAACAAGAAGCCTTTCCATTAAGAGGCTTATACATTTTCCCCCAGGACCCCATGTATATGTATATATAAGTCTGGAATTTCTCAGTAGGAGATAGATCTTTACTCGTGTCAACATTATTTTTCCAGCCTTGAGTGTCATCTATTCACAGGTTCTCTAATCAAAAGCAGAGTTTTCCCCAAACTTTGTATCTTCAATATCATGTCCTTTCTCTTGTTTAGGGCAAAGAATCCACATTACTTCCACTGACTTTACCTCCACCAAGGTGCAACTCTGCACTCGATGATGATGAGGAAGTTGATGATAATGCCTCAGCTGATGGCAGCCTGGACAATGCACTAGAAAGTGACGATGTAAAAAATACTGATGCCATTGTCCACAATAATAATTTAGGTGATGACTACTTGAAGGACTCAAAGGTCATACTGGTTGCAGCACAGCCAAGCCAGCATAGGATAACAAATTTCCTCAGTACAGAACACCCAGAGACAGATTATCACAGCAGTTCAAGATCACCACCAACAAAGGAGCATGTTCCCAAAAGAGATGAACACAGGGTGCTCAAAACATGTATGTATACTCACGGATATATTTTAGAAGAAACTTGAGTTACATTAAGTTGTTAAGGCATGATAGATTTTCGTAAAATCCAGCTACATCAGTGCCATAACCACGAAATAATTATTGGGGGAGGGGGCTAAACAGGGCTTTCTATTTCCCGTGGGCATGGTTGAGGGCATGGCTGAGAAAGGATGGTTTGCCTATACAATGCTTTAAAATTGCCTTGTATTTTGCTTTTTTTATTACTTCCGACTTACATTACAATTAGGCTGATCTTCTTCAATATATTTTAATATAATGTAGCGCTTAAATGGTGTTTAATTCAGCTTTTCTGACGTGAAGGCAAT